>LPNX010175732.1:731195-824805 GCA_001517045.1 Pseudotsuga menziesii | reverse complement strand
GCACGTTGGAAAGACCCCCCCAAAAAGTGCAACATGGCATCGAATTTTGGGGTGGTTTTGGAAAGACCCCCCGCAAAAGTCCAACATGACTTGGACTTTTGGGGGGGGGTTTGGAAAGACCCCCCACCAAAAGTCCAACATGTGTTTTGGGAGGGGCTTTGGAAAGACCCCCCCCAAAGGTTTACCCGATAGTTTTTAAAGGTAAAATATTATATGTAGTATAATATATAGTAGGATCACTAAAAGAATAATGAAGTATAGAGATAATAGACACAATATTTTGACCTTGGAAACCACAAGGGATAAAACACAACAACCTTGTGATAGAGATCTTAGTTCAAAGTAAAACATGCATCCAAAGACATAGTAATAACATATAGAAGAATATAACCCCCAAGAACAAAGGAGAAACTCCTCCAAAGATAGGGATCCCCAAAAAATACTTCTTCTAGCTGGTAGCGAACTTCTTCCTTGAGTGGAGTGAACTTATTTGGGTGAAACACCAACCATCTCAGAGAAAATAAGCACATCTCATTAATGCAAGTTGTATTAGCTGTCTTAGTGATAACCAGGTACATCAAGGATCCTCTCAACTTCCTGTACATTGGGATCCACCAAATATGAATAAAAAACAACATCACTTATATTTGCTACCATCAATGTAGACATGTACTCACAGTCCATTATGCTATATCTGCTTGGGATCTCAGTTGTGTTCTTCCCTTAAAGGAGGAATATCACATTAGGTCTTAGCCACACCTCCAATACCAATATGTGGTATAATTCTCCAAGATCCTCATCTTGGACTCAAGGATAACTTCCTCTGCACCTGGAAATAATTCTCTCTATATCCTTAGAAGTAAATTGAATAGTTGATCATGTCCTTCAGGGCTAAAAGGCTCTAACCATTTCTAGAGTTTGGAAATATTATGCTACACCATCCTTCACTTTGTGAAATAAAATCACAATTATCTTCAAGTGGGTCAGATGGAAATCATAAAAAACATTCTAATGCAGTCATTAAGCGAGGGTTTTATATGGGATCTTCTTCGAATGTGACTCCCTTATTGACTCAAAATGGTCGTTTTGTGAAGATTGGTGGAAAGAAATTCATTCAAATGGATTTGTTATTGGTGTTCAACACAAATCCATTTGATTTTACCATAAAGGAAGGCATGTATGTTCGTATTTATTATGACAAATTGCCGGGATTTTTTGAATATGAGTCATTGAAAACTCCATATCATGTAGAAGTGTTGGATTGTTTAGTAGATGTTTCCACTGGTGGAACATTTTGTTGGGTAAGAATTTGAAAATCATGTAGATGTTTTTGGTAGAGGCCACTATGTTCTGGAAGGTGTGAATTTGCATCCACATGAGGTGTTCTATACAAAACAAGGTCTATTGATACCAATTGAAATCATAGATGGTGAGTATACATATGTATCTTTTAATATTTATTTTTCAACTCATAAATGGAAGATTTATTTATAGTATCTAATGTTATATTTTGTTGTGTTGTAGGCATTGTTGATGTTTTCTTTACTGTGAGCTCTATTAAAAGGTGGGGCATGAGCACTCGAAAAGGGGAATCTTTTTTTGTCTCTTTGTTGTTATGAATTATGATAAGCACACCACTTTTCAACTTCTCGCAACAAAAGGTGATAGTGAAGTTATGACTGCTAGATTAGCTGCCTCTACAGAATATGGAACACAAAATGCATTGCCATCATATCTTGGAGTATTGCAGCCCAATCGAGTGCATCGTCACAATAGTCATCTTCTTTACTACAAATTTTTCAATCACATAAGGTCTCAGAACATTATACGCAGTGAATCTTATGTGGAAATTCCTTGTTCAGATGAAATTTTCATGGTTACTTTTGAACTAATTGCAATGCATTCTGTACCTCCCAGGATTGTAAAGAAGAATAGTTCACTAGAGTTAATCATAGAAGGCTATGAGAATATTAAGGAGGCATTTTTATATACATGGCCAACCTTTCCTGATAGATATCAATCAAGTTTAGGCTCAAGTGGTTAGAGTCAACCTGTTGGTAAATGGAGAGTGGGACCAAAATTTAGATTTCTATATTTGTATAATAGCCTGCAACCTCATGTACAAGTACACTTTTCATGGGATTCACACCAATGGGACCCTATCCATCATTGTTATGGATTAGGGATGAGGACTGGTGTACCCCATTTGGAGTTGTAAACATTTTACATTTCATTAATAAATTTTTATACTGTTTGCTATAATATATATGGTGAATTATGCTATTTAATATATATGAATTATGTATTTGTTGAATTCAATTATGTCTGGTATATAATCGTTATGTTATAATTGGTTTTTCTTTTCGGATAATTTTTTTATTATATATGAAATTTGTAAGTTTGAAACGATAATATACATTTCCTAGCATGTGGGTTATTGTGAAGATGCTTCTATACTGTCTGAAAAACCTCTTATTATAGAATTCTAGAATCATCAAAACATGCCCCATAAGGATCCACACTTACAGGAAACAAAGTATAACTTTCCATAAACAAAAACCTTACAACAATAATATTTTCTAAAAAGGAGGAGCTGTAACAGGAATTTGCTAAAACAAAGTAGTTGTAGAAAGATTTTTTTAAAAAGTTCTATAATAGATTTAACAGTCTAAGGAGTATCTTTAAGTTAAATATTTCATTAAAAACCCCAATGATATTCAATCTTTCTCTAGAAGGTGTATTTCTTCATTATTCACCTCCTATTATTGTGAATACTCAACAACACCTTGAGATTCATGTTGTTCAACAACAATTATTTCCTCGAGTTCATTGACATAGTTTGTGGCCAGCTAAATGGAATGTTAAAAATGTATCTTTATCTGTTTAGCATGAAATTATGTCACTTTGATCATTTAACAAAGACTCCAACCAAACATAGTAAACAACATCAAAGTACTCAACTATATAATTGACATAATTTCTTTACTTGTCTCTTTGGACAAACCGAGACCATGGTTGAGTAGGAAAAACAACACCCTACAAGATCCCCTTGTGTTGTGGGAATTTTATTCAACACACAATTTATGGCGGGCATCCTCTTAAGGCTACTTGGACCAATTTTCCTATACTTAGCCAATTTCCTGATTTTCACTAATTTGCCATATTTCTCCAGAATGATGTCATAATGCAAAAATTATTTCAACTTCATGCCACATCATCATCTATGCCATGCCATGCCATACGGGAATTATCCTTAATGCGGGAATAACTTAGCCCCTTTACAACACTTAGCCATTTTTCCTTTGTGTTTAGTATGCAAAATAACATTTTTCTTCTATTTTGACAGGTTGATATTTTCCTTATATGATAACCATAAGAAAAACCAAAAGCATGGATAGATAGCCATTTCAACAATGAACATGGAAATATCATTTGATGAATTTTATCATCAAAGGACATCCCCTTGCAGGCATTTCCAAATGGTCTCTCAAACTCTTTTTCTAAGTGACTTAACCAATTCTCTTCAAACCCTAAGTCACCAAGGTGATTTCATTTTTCCTTCAAATTTGGAAAGTGAGATACCCAATGGGTAGAGGACAACAAGGTGAATCCATCAAGACCACTTTAATATTATGGAGCTTCTTTCTCTCTCCTCGGCGGACATCTTTCTGGAGCAGTGCAAATACGGATGAGAGGCACTTTTGGCAGATTGATACTTTCTTCCTAAAAGACTTTTTGGTCAGGATAATGATATGGTTGGATGCACCATACAACATGTTAGCACTATATTTGAAAATTTTGTGAAAATTCTCTTCATATTAATTGGTTAGCATATTCTTTCAGTGTGTGTCATCAGATGAAAAGAGGGATTTGATCTATGGTGGTAGATCATTCTATTGATGAAACACGGGGGAGAAATTGAAATCATCTCATTGGAGGAATGGAGGTAAGAAGAGTTAAATATCAACAGTTCAAATTAAAGAAGCTGCAGATCAAGGGTGGAAAGGATTTTCGCAGATCAGAGATGCAAGGAATAAGCTAAAGTGTTGGATTTGCGGAATCTGTTAAAAAGGCGTAGTTTTGAAGGACTAATATTGATGCAAAGTAAGATCAACAACGGTGGATCATTTCGAAAATTAGACATGCTAGAACGAAGGAAGTTTTTTGATTTGTGGAATTGGTTAACGGGTGGAAATATTGGTTGGACAAGATATGAGTGGAGGTGAACCTACGGTTGGAAACAATTCAGCAGATTAAAATAGCACGGAGAAATTCCAATTTCAAATCCGCAGAAAGTGGTAGGGGACACGTTGATCGACGGTTATAATAATGGTTGGGTTTTGATTGGCAGATAAGGTACATTCCATGAACATAAATTTCTCGATTGATCATGCTTGAAATGATTAGTGGAATATTAAATGTCATGTACCCATACCCCATTATCATGTGAAATTAAAATTTTCATCGAGAACCTTTACTATTCATTGAACATAGGGCATGGCCACAAACCACTTCTCGACATTTCCAACACTATCATGCTCCCTCCCATTATCCATTGATAGATACAATTATATGCAAGGAAATATCTTAGAGGACATTGGACGGAGAGAAAATGGGACGAAAATCAAAGATCACAAACGGTCTCGCATCTGAAATCAAATTAACGGCTCAAAATCCACCTGAAAAAATCAATGGTGCGGAAGCCCGATTTGTGGGGTTAGAAAGTTATGAAATTGCAATCTCACATCCCGCATCCTGTATAGGAAACAGATCGACAAAGGAGAATCATCTCGCAAGAATCGATGACGCGGAAAAACTTGAATTGCAGGATTAGGAATATGGGAATCGTGATACCGTGATTCTGTGATCCTGCATTCTGCATCTCGCATCCATCATTATAAATGACCATTTCAGAATGAAAACGTTAGAAAACTGTAATTCACAAAAATACATCCCTGCATCCCGCAATTTGCGGAAAGGGAAATTGCGGAGGTCCAAATCTGCCTAAAGATGTCTTCCGCATCCCACATCTCGACTACAGAATAACCATTGCAGAAGAAGGTTTCTGCTCAAATTTCGACCTGCTAATCCATGTCTTTGAATAGACTTGGCCATCAAGACCAACATCAATCTGACATTCTAACCCTGCAAATTATCTCAACAATCCATTGAAGGAAAGATACATAGATGCCTATAATTAAGGTTATTCAAAGGCACAATTCATCAAATCAACACAACCAACATGTTCAACATATTCCATAAAGAAATTGCAATGCAATAAATAGAGTTGTAGAGATTAACATGGAAAAGAACCCTTATCTTGAGAAGAACTTTTCTCGCAACCAGCTATGTCGCTACAACATTCCACCCAACCATAGGCCAATGCGCTCATCAATCTCTCAACAACACTACCACCCCTGACCTGGGCAGGATTTCCTTAAGGAATAAGGGAAAACTAGCAGACTCATACATAACCAAAGGTGCAACAAAACTCAGCCAAGCCAACACAGTTGGGTTTATCAGGTTGGAAGGGAAAACAAACCAATACATGGGTTTCACAGGCCACTCAGCCATGCCACCTCACAGTTGGATTTCACACACTGATCACAATCAAGGAAACCATTCAACTTAAGGACAAGTCAAGCCAACATATGGGTTTATCAGACTGTACAGAGTCAATCCATCTCACTACTGGGTTTATTAGACTATCTAGCCAAAGGTTACTTACAAGGTCAAACTCAACAAGACACAGACAATCCAACATATGGGTTTATTAGGCTATCATCCAAGCCATCTTTCCAGTTGGGTTTATCAGGCTTCTAAGGAAATGGGTAGGAAGAAATACTAAGCTAGTGAGCTCATCTATAGAGCTAAGAACACCTTCACAAGACCTATCGAGCCTGGATTCCCCACTACCTACACACCCAACACAAGAAGTGTCCCCTTCTCTGCTCCACAGTCCCTCAGGCTACACCTTCCCTTCCAGTTCTCTTCAGGATGTGCATAGCAGGTTCACAATCCACTCTTATCTTATTGTGAGGTTCCGAATTAGTTTTATCAAGAACATTTTATGTCTCTCCCACTCCTAAGTATTGTATATGGTCTAGATCCAAACTAGGCTACACAACACAACAAACACAGGGAGACTCCACAACACAGGATTTTATTTGGAACACGAGTAACATGGTCTCATACACTCTACAATTCAAGATGACATTGCCACACAAAAATCATAGTATTGCCAAGGTAAAAAAATCGTATAACGCGAAATATACACACACAGGAAGAGCTTAGTTACGCTTCCTAGATTTTCCTGTGAATGGAGAATGAAGATGGTGAATGTGCCGGACGTCACCACTCCCAAAACGTGAATCCAAAACAAAGACATGATGCGTGAGTCAGACTGGCATACGGTTCTAGTGTTTTCTTGTCCATGCAAGCAAAACATGACATTCAAAAACTGTGTGCTTTTCCCTATTCGAATTTTTCCCATACTCTTCCCCTTCTAAGCAATAACTACCTCAACCACCTTCTGGAAAAATAAATGGTTGGGAAAAAAGACAAGAAAAAGGGTAGTTGAAATTTTTTATGGGATCTCCCCATGACACATGGATTTTCCCAAATTGGCTCAATGTTAACATTCCCTCCCCCTTATCCTTAGGAAAATCATGCCCCCCTCTCATTATTCATTGCATTGACATAGCTAGCTATGGGTTTTTCATTAATTTTCATATTTACATGATGTTTACGAACATGCTTTCCTTAGCACATAAACCATAGGCATTGTAGAAGGAGCAAGTCGATAAGTCGACTTGAACGAGAGCCAACTTAGTCGATCAACCGACTAAGTCGATGGGCCGACTTAGTCGGTCAGCCGACTAAGTCGGTCGGTCAACTAAAATAAGAAAATAGGTCAGCCACCTAAGGTCGCGTCGGTTCACCGAACCGACAGCTAGTTATTTTGTAACCATTCTATAATCATATATATTAGGATGTTGAGCCAGATGAGAACTTAGTTCAGTTCTCTACGTGGTATGGACTCATTTTGTATAATATAATCTGTTTATTCATCTATCTGTTCTTATCTCTTATCTCTGTTTTATATTTATATATGTTTTAGTGTGTATTATTGGTAACCTTATGTGATCTGTGAGATTACAACATTGGTTCCATTGCCGGTAGTACACTACTGGAATGTATGCAAATAGATGATACCAGAGCAGGAGATTAAGGACTGGTGGAAACGTAAAGTTGCAAACTACTTGTAGAATTACGCGTGAAGGAATAGATTAACAGTCGCACAAGCAAAAGAAAGATTTTTCACAGAAACAGATGAAAATTTTGTCGAATCAGTGCCCCAACTTTTGAAGAAATTCTTGGATGAGAAAACCGGATGGGATTAAAGAACAACAGTTGCTAGAAAAATTGATCCGCGGAGGTAGAACAAACTTGTCGGAGTGGTTTGAGAAAATTGCCGATGACTTCTGTGAGGAACAAAAAATCAAAGAAAGAACTTCGGTAGAAATAGTCAAGGAGAAATTTTACACAGATCTTGCCAAACAATTTCTATGTTCCCTACCGACCTTGCTGTTCAAATTTTTGATCGAAAAAGGAGTAGCACATATCATCGAACCTTGTCCATCACTTCATGAACTGCCAACAAACTCTAACTGGGTGGAGAAGTAGAGGAAGTGGGAAAAATTCATTGTAGAAAGGGAGTGGGGATACTTCCTAAGCAAATAGACCAAACCATCCAGGCTTTCTAAAAAGCGTCGGGTAGGCTATTGGGGGGGTAGCTGGTCATATGTCAAGATAGAGTATAGTGGATCCTAGTCGACTAGAAATAGATACCAGTCACTAGTAATGAGAAGTCGAATAAAAGGGAACCCAAGAGAATAGTATCATATGAAGGTATGTTGGACACTCAAAAAATAGAAAGGGAAGAGAGACACCAGAGAAGGGAAGCAAGACGAGAAAGAGCCTTAGAGCTGCACCGAGGAAGGAACCCTAGGGAGAACAACCAGGAAGAGAATCTGCCAGAGTCAGGTCATGACCGACATGAAGAAGGCATGGAACAAGAAGCATCACCTAAGGAGGAAGAATTGTGGATAGAGCAGCCAGAAGCTCTCCAATTAAGAGCTCCCAATGAAGGAACAACCCTTTCCCCATTGAATCCGCGTACTCGAATATAGACTATTGTCGAAGAATACCTTCAACTACGAGCTGGTGACTTCATTATATGGAGTCAACTAGGTGATGACACATATACTGGACGACACCTCATTATACGTTGACCAGTGGAAGGGAACTGGGTGAAATTTCAAGCGGCACCCTCCCTCCAAAGTATCCACTTGCTCTTACTGACACATGAAGGAGCACCCCCCTCACCAAATACAGCTTTAGAAGAAATAGAACGCTCAAAACTGTGGACAAATAGTTGCAGTGGACCATCGACAGCAGAAGTTGACATCAACCGACTGCAAGTCGATGAAGAATCGATAATCGACGGGAATGAAAGTTCCGTCGACCAGAGTTTCACAGGAACGAATACACCAATAACCCCACCACCCTCATCACCACCCCCACCTCCACCGCCGCCACCTCCTGAGAGCAGTGACAGTGATTCAGACATGGGTCATGGATCGGCCCACATTCCTCTATATGGGGGGAATGAGGACCCCAGACGACATTGGTTCGTCTGTGAGTCGACTTGGAAGGCCAACCAAGTTACTGACGAAGATAGACAAATGGAACAGTTCACAGGATCCTTAAGGAAAAGGGCATTGACATGGTACATGACCTTTTCAGAAAGACAACCCAGAGTGACAAAAGCCAAGATTAAGGCGCAATTTTTGTCATTTTTCAAAAGCCCAGATGCTAAGCACCTGGCCGTGAAGAAACTCAAAACCACATCACAAAAGCTAGGGGAATTCGTCTGTGACTATGATGAGTGTTGGAAAGACCTACTGAGCTAGTTGTATTATGTCATAGATGAATAGTTACTAATCCAGTGGTTTCTTACAGGACTATCTCAAAAAGTACACCAACAAATCAGTCTGGAAACGTTCAAAACTTACGAAGATGCGCTAACAAAAGCTCTTCAGGTAGAGATGGATGATGATATACTCACTTACCCCATGGACCACAGACTGGAAGAACAGCTTGAGAATGTACAGAAGTCTCTGAAGGAGCTAAGCCTCAAGAATCAGGAGATCTGGTGCACCAAATGCTCGATGACTGGCCATTCGAAAGATAACTGTTGACAAGAATATAGCTGAGAAGACGTTCAATTCGTACAGACCAAGTCCTTTTGTGACATTTGCCAGGAACACAGAGATCACTCAATGAACGACTTCCTGTTCAACATGAAGAACGACAAGGCTTCCTGGTGCGCCATCTGTGAGACCAAAAGTCATAACACGGCCGACTGCCAGTTAAACCTAAAGAACCAACAGAACTATCAGGCGGTCTACCAAACTAATGCATTGGCACAACATAGTGAGCAAAACAATCTAGCAAATGATCAGAACAGACAAAGATATGACAGTCGATGATATGAGCATCGGTACGACAATCGACGCCCAGGCTACAGAGAAAGAGGTTGATTCCCTGGGATTCATGACACATGACCACGTCAACCCATTCAGTGCTTCACATGTTACAAAGAGGGTCACCAGTACACAGATAGTCCATACAAGGATAGGACTGATCTCAAATTTTGTACCCACTGCGGGGTAGGGGATCACTCACTAGAGGATTGCCCTACCATGTTAGAAAAAATTAATACCAAGAAAAATGTTAATGGCTTGTCTTGTGTGCAAAAGAATGATGTAATAACCACCGAAAATTTACATATTGTAACTCGGCAAGGAACAAAAAAAAGAGTTGATAACCCTAGAATTAGTAAAATTAAAGAGACAAATGTCTATCCTGACCCACTGAAGGAAAAACAAACATATAAAGAAGCAACTCATGTATTTCAAGAAATTGCACAACAAGAAAAAATTCATAACAATCGACCTAACACAATAAATAAATTAATCCAACTCGTTCAAACAGACAATTCAGTATCCCAATTTATCGATTTGTTGTATGAAATAAAAGGTACCAACTCTGAAAAACAAACAAAGAACATCTGTAGCTTAAATCAGAAAGACGAAAGTGATGCCAACCCACTTGTCGACCTGGAAATCGAAGGTTACCACGTTCGATAAGTAGTGCTCAACTTCGGCTCACAAGTAAATATCATGACTCATGACACTTGGGAACAGATGGGCAGACCTTGACTTTATGAGTCAGGCATATACCTGAAACTAGTTGACCAAGGCCTAATTGAACCCATTGGAGCCTGGAAGAATGTCGACACGACTATCAAAGGAATCTTGACCAAAGTCGATTTTGAAATCATTGACCTAAAGGAAGGATCCAGCTCCTTCCCAGCGTTAGTCGGTCGACCTTGGGGTAGAAAGATGAAAGCATCCATATATTTGGACAAGGAAAGAATCAAACTAAAAGGAAATGGTCAAAAGGTCATTGTACCCATTCATTCATCTCAATGGGAACCTTGGACTGAACCTATTGATGAAGAAGTCGATGTCAGACAACTCTACCAAATCCACAACAATGCAGACTACACGGAACCAAAAATCCATGGAGAACTTCACTTAGGTAACCAAGACTTAGTTGGTTATAACTCAGATGCCGAATTGTACGAATGGGAGATTGAGAACTACAAAACACAAGCAAGAGGGTGTTGGACTATACAAAAAGTGCAGAAAAATCCCACCCAACAGTGCTTCATAGTGTCCATTGTCCCAAAAATCTTTGAAAAGAAAATAAGGGAACACCCTACCTTACAATCGACCAACCTGAATACTACACAACTACCAAGGTATAAGGAGAGGGAATCACCAGTCATGCATGTCGAGCAAGTATCTAAAAATATTGGTGAACATGGCTGACTTCAAAGCCTAGTTGAAACTTTTACAGGACAAGCAGCTAGATGGTGGGATACCCATCAGACAAGACTACAGACTTGGACAACTACTTTGACTTACTTTGTCGAAAGGTTTGGAGGAAAGAAGTTAACTCAACAAGCTCAGATACCTGTATTCACTCAAGGACAGAACCCAGAAGATCACATCAAAACTTATGAAAATGAGTGGAGAAGACTTGGATATAAGGAAGAACAAGCATGGCCACACTTGTTCCCATCAACCCTAGTCGACTTACCAAACAAATGGTATAATATGGAATAAGCTAGAGGTGAAACCTTTTTATGGCATGAACTCAGGGAAAATTTTATTTAAAGACTTCAACTTCATACCTCAAAATGAAAATCTGGTCGAAACAACAAAGCAAATTAAACAATTTATCCAACCGACCGAAAAACAACCCTTACAAGACCATCGATAGATAAGAGAATGTAACAATATACAAACATGGTCAAGACCACAGTCGACCCGATTACAATTAGAAAATGAAAAAACAGAAGGAAATAGCTTTAGATGGAAATCCAACCATGTCGAGACGACAAAACCTATTTGCACAATCCTGAAAGTCGACACAGCTGACAAACAAGATACTGACAGAATGACTGCAGCTGACTTCCTGCCACATTCTCATAGTTCAAAGAAGGAAGTTGACCGATCAATGAAGCCAAAGCACCAGAGTGGCTAGATGCTAAAGTAAAAACTAAAGAAGTCGACATCTCAAATGATGATCGACCAAAACTGGAAAAGATTGGTGACTACTGGAGCGAACAACAAACCATAGAAATAGTGAACTTACTAAAGGAGTTCCAAGATGTCTTTGCTAGGGATTATAAAGACCTAAAAGGCTTAGTTCACGAAATGGGAGAAATGAAAATTGATACTAAACCTGATGTTTGACCTGTCAAGAAAAGGCCTTATAATCTAGCTCACAAATACAAGGAGATAGTTAAAAAAGAAATTGATAACATGTTAGTAGAAGGCATCATCTACCCTATCGACCAATCAGAATGGGCAAGTCCAATGGTCGTACAACCCAAGAAACATGACCCAACCAAACTAAGAATTTGTGTCGACTTCAGGGAACTAAACAAAGTAACACTGACAGACCCATTTCCAACCCCTTATGCAGATGAAATATTGAATGAAGTTGCAGGACATGAATGCTACTCATTTACAGATGGATTCTCAGGCTACAACCAAGTACCAATAGCTAAAGAGGACCAGAAGAAGAAAACCTTTGTGTGTGAATTTGGTTCATTTTCTTACAAAGTTATGCCTTTTGGATTAAAGAATGCACCTGCAGTGTTTTCTCGAATTGTTGTCAAAACATTTCAAGAATACATCTATAAGACCATGGCAATATACTTTGATGACTAGACAATATGCTCCACCTTAAAAGATCATTGCAAATGGCTCAGACTTATGCTGGAGAGATGTCGACAAATTCAACTCTCCCTAAACATCAAGAAATGTATATCTGTGACCCCCATAGGGATACTATTAGGGCACATTGTCTGTAAGGAAGGTATTAAGGTCGACTTTGTAAAGATTAAAATTATCCTTGACTTGAACCACCAGTAAACCCCAAACAAGTCAGGGTGTTACTTGGCCACATAGGCTATTATAGAAAATTCATAAGATACTATTCAGATATGACCTATCCTCTTGAAGAACTACTAAGGGAAGATTAAGAATTTAATTGGACAGAGGAATGCCACATATCATTCAAAAAATTATAAAGAAAACTAGTCGAAGCCCCCATCCTGAAGTTTCCAAACTGGTCGATCGAATTCCATGTACATATTGATGCATCAGGACTAACAATAGGAGCAATCCTAACTCAACCAGGAGATGATGGAATGGATTATCCCATAGTTTACAGTAGCATAAAATTAAACAAGGATGAAAGAAACTATTCGACCATAGAAAGAGAATCCCTAGGAATGGTCTTTTCCCTCCAAAAGTATCGACATTACCTCTTAGATAACCCCTTCATATTCTATACTGAACATCAAGCCCTGAAGTGTCTTGTCAATAAACCACTCCATCATGGAAGGATTTTTCGATGGATACTTCTCTTCCAAGAATTTGAGTTTGAAGTCGTTGTCCGACCAGGAAAGTTAAATGTCGGGCCCGACCATCTATCCCGAATTGACACAGGAGAAGAACCAACAGGAGTCGATGACGACTTACCTGATGCACATTTATTTCGGATAGAAGCAGTCCCTATAAAGCTAGAAGAAATAGCTCAGTTATTAGAAGATGGACATGCACCAAAAGGTATGAGAACCAAGAAAAAATAGATCTTAGCTATGAAGGCTGCACCATACAGTCTCATCAATGGATTTTTATACAAAATGGGATTGGACGACATCCTCAGAAGATGTGTACTCAAACATGAACGAGACCAAATCATGCATGAAGCGCACTATGGACCTGCAGGAGGACATTTCCAAGCAGACACAACTGCAAAGAAAATCCAACAGTCAGGATTATGGTGGCCGACACTCCACAGAGATTGCAAAAGTTTTGTTAGTCGATGTGACAGATGTCAACGACTAGGTCAAACTCTGCCTAGTATAGAAATTCCCTTGATATCATAAAACCCCAGTCTCACATTCCAAATCAGGGCCATAGACTTCATAGGACCATTTCCTATCCCAGCAAAAATATCAGGTGCAAGGTATATTATTACTGCAGTGGAATATGTCACTAAGTGGATAGAAGTTGAACCAGTCGATACATGTTCTAGTGAGATAGATACTAAGTTTATCTATGAGAATATCATCACTAGATTTGGATGCCCACTAACCCTGATTAGCGACCAGGGGACACACTTTATCAACAAGACTATCAAAACCCTAACTGACCAGTTCCAAATCGACCACCGTCGGAGTACAACATATCATCCTCAGTCCAATGGAGTGATCGAAGGATTCAACAAAACATTAATAAGAGGAAAACTAAAATATGTAATACTGATAAGGACAACTGGGATGAGAAAATACCTGCAGTCTTATGGGCATACAGAACATCCTATAAACGATCGACCGAACAAACCCCTTTTCGACTAGTCTATGGACAAGAAGCAGTAGTTCCACTACACTTCCAACAAAAGACACCTATTATCATAGAAATACTACATGTCGATGTCAAACAGGGAAGGAAGGACCGACTATTTCAACTCAGCAATCTGGAAGAGCACCGACTCATGGCTATACAACAGTAAGAAATCCAGAAGCAACAATAGAAAGCATGGCACGACCACAACATTAAAAAAAAAAACTTGTCAGTCGGTGACCTTGCTTTACTATATAATAGTCAGGTCAAAGGAAAACCTAAGAAACTCCACACATAATGGATGGGACCTTACATTGTCGAAGAGATACATCCCAATAGATCAGTCCAACTAAGGACGTTACAAGGCATAGTATTTCAGAAGCTCGTTAATGGAGCCCAACTAAAACATTACATAAACTAATTAAAAAAAAAAATCATATAACGACCATAACTGTCAACCAAAATCCATAAAAAACTAAAAATTCCGAAAACAAAATAATACCCTATAGACAGAAAACCATGACAGGAAATCACCATCATGACCATCAACCACTTTCATTGACTACTTTTGTCGACCATTCTCATCACCGACACCAACCAACAACCTTGATAGTCCCATCACGCATTCATGACCTCGAGCGCCGAAAGCAATTCACCATTAACTCACACTCACTTACTCCAGCTGGAACATCATGTCTGCCATTAATACACCCATTTCCGCACACAACCACCGCATCGCCTATAAATACTGGACCGCCAAAGGTTCATTCACCGAAACTTATACAGACAGATCACCAGAGCATTCAGTCGACCAAAAGCTGAGAACCCCTTAGTGACATCGACCAAACCGACACAATGGCCCCCAAGCATACTAA
The DNA here is from genome assembly GCA_001517045.1 of Pseudotsuga menziesii. Classification (NCBI taxonomy): domain Eukaryota; kingdom Viridiplantae; phylum Streptophyta; class Pinopsida; order Pinales; family Pinaceae; genus Pseudotsuga; species Pseudotsuga menziesii. The sequence continues at coordinate 809,876 of LPNX010175732.1, read as the reverse complement.
AGCATTGACCAAGGAAAAGGAGATACAGGCTGCAGATACATCTTTGGTTTGCAGGTTGAAGAACATTAAAAATGCCAAAGTACAGGAAGGCTCATGGCAGAAGTTATGGACCAAGATCCAACAATGGGCCTTTGTCGACAAAAAGGCCACTCAAGCAGCGCAAAAAATCCAACGCAACACTCTCTTCGGCTACGCCAATGCACCGCTGATGGCCAGCTTTGGTGGAACGAAGGAAGCTACTGTCAAGTTCATTATCAATCGATACCACAATGGTTGGTTCTACTTCAATGAGCCGATCGACATCTCTGGAGATGTCATCTCCAAACTGACTGGTCTTTCTAATAAAGGAGACCTTGTACCAGTTGAAATCAAAGAAGGACTGGTTGAAGAGCTCACTGGGTCACCTTCTAGTAAAAAATCAAAAGGGTTGATTATTAGCCAAATCACAACTTGAACGGCACAGATTGTGGCCAAAATCATTGCAATCACACTCACTCTAGCAGGTCAAGGCAGCGACCTCAAGTTAGAGATGCTAGAAGCCATTGACACTATTGCCACTGACGGACGAATATATAGATGGGGGGATTACATTGTCGACATGGTAAAGACCATCTGTGAGCGATGCCAAGAAATAGGGGGAATCATCAAGCTCCCCTCCCTCATCTTATGGATTGTTATGTACCACATCTGCCCAGAGGGGAGCCCAGTCTTTCAGTAACTATTGAGGTTCGACATGTGGAGGTTTAAGCCCTTCTCCCAGAAAGGAACCCTACATAAATTGGAGCATGGGAAAGTATTCCTAGAGAACTAGTTCCAACAACTAAAAGTCCACACGACTAGATGGAGGGTGCCTCAAAACATTTGACGAAATCTACCCGCGAACTCCCACATCCAGCTGGAGCTCGACCATACCTCGGTGTGGTACATGTAGGGCAAGGATTCCAATGCCAAAGCCCTCGACTACTATTCGTCTGTTGACCAGATCTTTCAAGAACTGTCTCAACATGCTAAGACAAAAATACCAGTACCAGCAGCAGCCAAATAGATCGACTTCTCGATCGAGGAGCCACTCACTGACCAGGAAAAGGAGGAAGACTATGAGCTCAAGCTCTACATTAGCAAATTTGTGTCGGAGGAGACATTGGTTGAACACACTAGTCAACTACAGATAACTATTAAACCTCCGACCACAAAGAAAATAGAACCCTATCCCACAAAGCCAAAGCCACAACCATAACAGCAGATAACTCCTCCGGCTCCAGCAAGTGTCGTCCCAACTCAGGCACTGATGGTTGAAGAAGAACCAGACAAACTTGAGTATGCTATTACAAAAGGTATTATTTGGAAACTAGCAAAATAAATAGTAGCAGCCAGGAAGAAAATAAAAACACAAGAACAAAAACAAGGTAAAGGTAAGCGCAAGCTTATCATTGCCGAATCCTTAGACAACGAAGAGGAATTGGAAGCCATGGCCCTTGACATCATAGAGGATGCTGTTGTAAATAAAGTACCGGTTGAAACCCAGTTCCAGAGCTTTGTCGACGCAGGAACACAAGCAGGTCGACCGAAAAAACTAAAGGCTACACCGATAGCTAAAAACATCGTCAATCTCGTGTCGATGCCTCCACCCCCATCCCCGACCCAAATAACCGAGGAGAAAGCACCATCACAAAAGTCAGTCATCCCCCTTGACTTATACAAAAGCACAATGCCGGAGGTGGTAAAAGCAAAATTCGATAGAGACAGCGACTTACAAGCTTTCTTTGAGACACTACCTGCATTGTTTAAGTCGGCTCAGAATATTTCCACCCAAGCACCTTCTTCATAGGACAGGGCACACAGCCCCCAATCGTTGCAACCATCATGTCAACTTTCACAAGAAACCCTAACAAGGAAGGTAAAGTGACTGGACATCGGACCTCCACTATTGCACTGACCGACCCTGTACCCCAAGCCGACCTACCAGCCACTGCACCAACGAAAAAAAAAATATCTTTCAACATAATCTCACAACCCCGACCCGACAAGCCACCACTCAACCATGCTTCCACCAAACCAGTCACCCCCGACCATTCGCTAACTCCAACACCACTACCACCACCTCCACCACCACCCGTTGACTCAGAAATAGGCCCACCACAACCGACTACATCCACACACCCGGAGGTGGTAGTTACCCCACCTCCCCAAATAGACAAATCGTCAGCCTCTAACCAACAAACCAAAGATCCCACATCGACTGTTGCAGGTACACAGGAGGAAGACAAAGAAAAGTATAAGAAGAAGAAGGAGAAACAAAAGAAGGAGCATCACGAAAAGCCTCACAAACTCCAAATCAGCTTGAAGGATGCAATCTCCTTGACCGACACAGAGATGGGACAACTCCTCAAAACCCTAGCGAGTGAAGCAAAGACAAGGAGCGAGCAAAGGAATAAAGAAATCAAGGACAAAAAAACAGAACAGGTCGAGTTTCTCGACAAATGTAGGAATTTGGCCCAGTCCGTCATGCTGGGCCCCATAGAGATCGACACAGATAGATCGCTTGAAAGAGCGTATCAGCTATTTGAGAGCATGGTGTCGATCCTTTAAGCCCACATTCAGGAAACCGAGGAGGAGAAATAGAAGGAAACTGCTCGACTCCTAATGGCACAACACACTGCATTTTCTGAAGCTTACAAAGTATTGCAGGACCATATGGAGGAGTCTTTCATAACCGAAGAAGTACTAAGATACTGGCCTACTCACTACGGGAAAGTTTATCAGCAGACTCGACAGACTTGGCAAGGGATTCAGGCACTGGAGAGCAGAAAGATCACTGGAGAAGCACTTAGAACAACAATAGAAGACCAGATAGTGCTTGAAACTGCCAAACTGCAGAAACTAGAATGGGAAGCACATCAGTGGGTGCAACAAGCTCTCCCCAACTTAAAGAAAGTCGACATCATATTCCCACAGATGAAATGACTTATCGAGACTGTAGAGGCGAAGGACCAGTTCATGGGTCCCGAGATGGAGAGGATAGCCGAAGTCTCCATCTCGAAAAAGATGTCGATCTTATCAGGCTTAACCACACTGACCATCGACATCCATAAAGTTTTGCAGAGTTGGACAGATTTCCAACATCACCTCACCATCATAGCCCCAACTATTGTCGAAGTCTGCATACAGAAACAACTGACCATCAGACTTCACAGCCCACCGCAATAAATTTTCAAGGTCAAGCAAGAATTTTGTACCTCCCTATTTCTTCGGGACAAAGAAATGTTTTGTTGATGGGGGAGATGTAGAAGGAGCAAGTCGATAAGTCAACTTGAACGAGAGCTGACTTATTCGATCAGACGACTAAGTCGATGGGCCGACTTAGTTGGTCAGCTGACTAAGTCAGTCGACCGACTAAAATAAGAAAATAGGTCGGCCACCTAAGGTCATGTCGGTTCACCGAACCGACAGGTAGTTATTTTGTAACCGTTCTGTAATCATATATATTAGGCTGTTGATCCAGATGAGAACTCAGTTCAGTTCTCTGTGTGGTATGGACTCATTTTGTATAATATAATCTATTTATTCATCTATCTGTTCTTATCTCTTGTCTCTGTTTTATATTTATATATGTTTTAGTGTGTATTATTGGTAACCTTATGTGATCTGTGAGATTGCAACAGGCATCAACCATGGTCGCCTATATACCAAACATTAATCAATGAAAGGGCCTTAGCCTTGAGCTCCTTGTCATGATTCCATATAATATTTACATCATATACATTAATGCAGACGAGGTCAAAACCGTGGTGTTACATTCCCCTACCCCTTCAATAGCATTGTCCTCGGTGCTTTACAAAATTGAACAAAAATGTTACACTAGTACCACCCTCAGTGCTCTATAGATTTGAACAAAAATGGATGTACCAATCGCATGGCATCCTCCAGCTCCCATGTAACCTCTTCAGGACCATAGCGCTCGCACCGTACCTTTACATTCCCTATGGCTCGGTTTCAGAGCATGGTGACCTTCTTGTCGAGGATGCACATTGGATCGATTCAGAACTCTCCCTCGGGTTCTGCCTAAATCACATCCCAATTTATCACATGGTTAGGGTCATGTGCATATTTCTTAAGAAAAGAAACATGAAAAAAATTATGAGCTCTAGTTCTAGCAGGAAATGCAAGTCTGTATGTAACTGGTCCTATTCTTTCGAGCACTTCAAACGAGCTACAATATCTACGTGACAACTTGGCAGAACTTCCAAGTTTCAAGGAACTCTTCTTTTCCTTCATTCTGAGGTAAACATGATCCCCAACACTAAACTATCTGTCCACCCTATGCTTATCAACATAGCTTTTCTGTCTGTCCTGGGCTGGCTTCATATTCTTCCTGATATTTACAACCTCCTGCTCCATCTCCTTGAGCAATTTTGGACCAATCACAAATCTGTTCACTAGATTATCCCAAATCACTGGTGTCCTACACCTCCTGCCATAAAAGGATTCATATGGGCTCATCCCCAAGGATGCTTGCTGTCCATTGTTATAAGAAAATTCTACCAAGTGTAAATAATATTCCCACTTGGTTGGTTTGTCCATCACATACATCCTGAGCATGTCTTCAAGCACTTGGTTAACTCTCTCTGTCTGTCCATCAGTCTGAGGATGGTATGCACTGCTGAAGTTTAGCTTTGTACCCAAATTTGCAAACAATCCCTTCCAAAAATTGGAAGTAAACTTGACATCTCTGTTAGAGACTATTGCCTTAGGAAATCCATGCAATTTGAAAATATCCTTCATGAAGATCTTTGCAATGTCATCAGTCTTATGTGTAGACTTAACCAGTATAAAATGTGCTTCCTTTGTCAACTTGTCCACCACAACCATGATGGAATCATGTTGTCTCCAAGTCATTGGCAATCCTATAGTAAAATCCATGGAAATAACTTCCCATTTCCATTCTGGAACTGGCAAAGGCTGCAACAAATGTGTTGGGTGTTGATGTTCAACCTTCACCTCCTAACATTTCATGCACATGGAAATGTATTCAGCCATGTATTTTTTCATTTTTGGCCAAAAGTACTACTTTCTGGCTGTAGCAATTGTCTTATGATATCCTAGATGACTAGAATATGGAGCTTGATGGATATCGTCCATAACAACCCTTCTCAAATCTGCTACATTTGGAATGTAAATTCTGTTCTTATAGGTAAGAAGTCCATCTTATTCCAATTTTTATCCCTCATACCTCTTTTCAAGACTTTACTGCTGCAATTTGTCCTTGACCTGTGCATACAATTCATCTTTAGCAACATGATTTACAGTCTATTGCCTCAACTCCGATCGAAAAACACTAACAGATGCCACATGCATTTCGTGCACCTTCCTATCGAGTGCATCAGCTACCTTATTCTCTTTCCCCTTTATGTGCTTGATCTCAAAATCAAACTCACATAAAAACTCCATCCATCTAGCTTGGCTAGCATTCATAGTAGGATGATCAAACAAATACTTCATACCACAATGGTCTGTCCTTAGCTCAAATATTCTGCCCATCAAGTAATGCCTCCACATCCTTAGAGAATGTACTATGGCTGCAAGTTCCAGATCATGAGTAGCATAGTTCTTCTCATGTTCCTTCAACTTTCTGGACACATAACATATGACATGGTTGTCTTGCATAATGACTCCTCCAAGCCCTTGACTGCATGCATCAATACAGCCCACAAAATCTTTCTATGGGTTTGCAACTTTCAAAACTAGCACATGGGTGAGAATATTCTTCAACTGCTGGAAGATTCCTTCACACCTCATTGTCCATTCAAACTTTATTCCCTTCTTTTTCAAAGAAGTAATGACATGTGTAACCTTGGATAATCCTTCACTGAATCTCCTATAGTATCCTACAAGTCCCATAAAATATCTTACATTTGTCATGTTTCTTGGAGTATGCCAATTCATTATGGCTTCAATCTTGTCAGGGTCCATAGATACACCCTCTTCTGAGATAATGTGACCCAAGTATTGAAATCTATCCTTATAGAAGCCACACTTGCTCAACTTTGCATACAACCCATCCTCCCTAAGCAATTGTAATGTCAATCTCAAATGCTCTTCATGCTCTTCCTCATTCTTAGAATAAACAAGAATGTCATCAAGGAAAACAAGAAAAAACTTTTCCAAATACCTATTGAAGACACTATTCATAAGGCACATAAATGTAGCTGGTGCATTTGTGAGACCAAATGGTACCACTACAAACTCATAATGGCCATACCTTGTTCTGAAGGTTGTCTTATGAATGTCTTCATCCTTGATTATTACCTAATGGTAAGGGAACCTCAAGTCAATCTTGGAAAATACCTTTTCTCTCCTCATTTGATGAAAGAGGTCATCAATCCCAGGCAAAGGATATTTTTTATTTACCATAACCTTGTTCAACTGTTTGTAATCAATACACAATATGAGTGTACCGTCTTTCTTCTTTACAAACAGGACTGGTGCTCCCCAAGGAGACACACTCAGCCTGATATATTTTTCTCCAACAACTCTTGTAGCTACATATTCATCTCTAACATTTCCACCGTGCTCATTCTGTAGGGTGTCTTGGACACTGGTGTTGCTCCTGGTACAAGCTTAATCGTGAAATCAATGTCCCTCTTTAGAGGAAGCCTTGGAATCTCATCAGGAAAAACATCCCCAAATTCCTGCAATACCTAAAAGTCCTCCAACCTAGGAGTTTCATTCTCCACTGCTTCCACAATATGAGCTGCATACATCTGGAAACCATTCCTACAAAATTTCTTCAACTGCATTGCTAAAATATGCCTCACAGAAATTACCTTTGGAATGCCTCTTACCACTCTTGGGTTCACTTCTTCATCCATGCATTCAAAAGTATTATGGTAATAGTTAAGCTTTACTCTGTGAGATTCTAAACAATCCATTACAATGAGAACATCATAGGAACCAAGGGGTAGAACATTCATATATACACAAGTAACCCATCCATTTATCACCAATGGAAATTTCTCTACAACTTCACTAACCTTTCTCTTAGTTCTAGTGGCTAGCTAAACTAACCACGATTTTCTATGCCTTACTTTATTGAAAGCACAAATCTCCACTACTCTAGGAGCAATGTAACTGTGGGTAGAACTAGGGTCAATCAAAACTGAAACAGATTGCTCAACAATATTACCTGGAACTTCAACCATAGTCAACTAGTGGTCTGCTTGGCAGTCCTCTAGTGCTGCGTAAATCCTAGGGACGACCCTCACTACTGGACCCACTGTTTCTTCCTCTTGAAGGTTGTAAGCTGGCCTTGCACTCTCATTCTCAAGTGGACAATTCCTGCACATGTGGGGTCCTCCACATCTCCAACATTGGATTTGTTCTCTGTTCCACTGCTGATCTCTTGGATTTTCTCCTACCACTCTGGCTGGCTGCTTCTCAGCTTGGGATGGTTACTTCTACTGATTTCTGAAATTAGAAGGTTTGAAGCCTTTCTTATTTCAGTCAGACTTCTCGTTCTTTCTATCCTTCCATGTCTTATAATAGTCAAGTTTTCCTTTGATTTTCTCATAGCAATAATTATCTTTCCTTATCGCTTCTTCCAGAGTTCTAGGCTCATAAAACTCAATTCTGTCTTTGTAAGACCGAGGCAATCCACTCAGGAAACGTTGGATTTTCACTTTCTCATCCTTGATGTACCTGAACTATATCAATAGATCCAAGAACTTGTTTGCATACTCTTCCATGGTCTGTTGTCCCAATCTTAGCTTATGAAATTCTTTGATCTTGTCATCATAGTACCTGTTAGAGAGGTATTTCTGCTTGAAATACTCTTGGAACTATTTCCACACAATTTTCCTTTCACTAATCTTCTTCACTTGCCTGAGTGCTCCCACCATATGGATGCTCTTCCAGTCAAATTGAATATGGTAACTCTTGCCTTCATATTTCTAGAATAATCCTGAACTTGGAAATATTTACTCATCCCAAGAAGCCAAGCCTCATCTTCTTGATTGTTCTTTGTCTCACCATTGAAGGTAGGAAGCCTTGCCTTTTTAAACTCATCCTGTGAGTTGTTTCTATAATGTCTCTTTCTATTTTTGTTGTGAGATGAAGAGATGGAATCCTTAGTGGATCCCTCCAAGTCAGGAGATATACTAGGATACCTTCTTCTTCTTCTTCTAGTACTACTCTTACTACCTTCTGGTTTTGCTGTACATCACCTCCAGCTCATTTGCCATTGGATGTCTATCAAACTTTTCAACATGGAAGCATTCAGCTGATGCTACTCTTCCTAAGCTTTAATCAGGCTTCTCATGGTGGCTGCAATTTCCACCGTCGTCTCTTGAAATATCCTTCCATTAGATTCTATATCATCATTTCCAACTAGGACATTTCCCCCCATAGCGTCTTGTGCACGCTCATAGCAATCTCATGCCTCATGTCTATCGTAGGTTCTCATGGCGGAGCCAACAAGCCGCTCTTCCAAAATGCACTATGACTCTGCAAAATGTGTTATCAAACACCATTTTTGAGATACACAGTAATTCAAAGTTACAACCATTTACTTACTATCACCTAGCCTATTTAGGTCCAATACTGTAACTGACATCTCTATTAACTATTCAACTTGACCCTTTTAGATCCGATGCTGCAACCCACATCGCTGATACCATGCTATAGTGCTAGCACTATTATATAGATACCACTCTGTAGCGTACTGCAATGCTAGTATCCGAGGATACTTTTATCTCTTTCTAGCCCATCCAGGCCCAATGCTGCAACCAGCAGCTCTGATACCACAATTTAGTGTACTAAAAGTTGGTATCAGAGGGTACTATTAACTGATTTTCGGCCCATTCAGGCCCAATGCTGCAACCCACAGCTCTGATACCACAATGTCACGTAGCCATACCCCATTATCATGCAGAATTAAAAATTTCATCAAGAACCTTTATTGTTCATCGAATACAGGGCATGGCTGCAAATCACTTCTTGACATTTCCAACACTGTCACGTTCCCTCCCATATGCCATTTATCAGTCCGATGATCTACAAGGAAATATCTCAGAGGAGATCAGATGGCAGAGAGAAAACACGACGGAAATCAACGATCACAAACGGTCTCACATCCGAAATCAAATAAACGGCTCTTAATCCACCCGCAAAAGTCAACGGTGCAGAAAACCTGAGTTGTGGGGTCGGAAAGTTACGAAAATTCCAATCTCACATCCCACATCCTACATCCTACATCCCGCATTGGAAATAGATCGATGACGGAGAATTATTCTGCAATAATCGACGGCACGGAAAAACTTGAGTTGTGGGAATGGGAATATGGGAATTGCAATACCACGATCCTGCGATCCCATATCCCGCATCGGAAATGACAGTTGCAGAATGAAAACTACGGAAAACCGTAATTCAAAAAAAGAAATCCCCGCATCCCACATCCCACATCCCTTAAGTTGCGGAAAGGGAAATTACAAAAAGGAATTTGTGGAGGTCCAAATATGCCTAAAGATGTCTTCCACATCCCACATCCCAACTACAGAATAACCATTGTGGAAGAAGGTTTCTACTTGAATTTTGACCTGCCAATCGATGTCTTTGAACAGACTTGGCCATACATACCAACATCAATCCGAAATTCTAATCTTGCAACTTAGCTCAACAATGCATTGAAGGAAACATACATAGATGCCTATAATTACAGTTATTCAAAGGCATAGTTCATCAATTCAACACAACCAACATGTTCAACATATTCCATCAAGTAATTACAATGTAAGAAATATAGTTGTAGAGATTAACATGGACAAGAACCCTTATCTTGAGAAGAACTTGTCCCGCAACCAACTATGTCGCTGCAACATTCCACCCAACCATATGCCAGTGCGCTCATCAATTTGTCAGCAACACTGCCACCCCTAAGCTGGGCATGATTTCCTCAAGGAATAAGGGAACACTAGTAGAATCATACATAGACAAAGGTGCAACAAAAATCAGCTAAGCCAACACAGTTGGGTTTGTCAGGCTGCAAGGTAAAACAAACCAACAGATGCGTTTCACAGGCCACTCAGCCAACCCACCTCACAGTCAAGGAAATCATTCACCTTAAGGACCAGTCAAGCAAATAGAAGGGTTTATCAGACTGTACATAGTCAAGCCATCTCATTTCTGGGTTTATCAGACTATCCAGCCAAATGTTACTTACAAGGTCAAACTCAAGAAGACAGAAACAAGCCAACAGATGGGTTTATCAGGCTATCATCCAGCCATATTTCTGGTTGGGTTTATCAAGATTCTAAGGAAATGGGTAGGAAGAACTGCTAAGCTATTGAGCTCATATACAGAGCTAAGAACACCTTCACAAGACCTATTTGGCCTTGCTTCCCCACTACCTACACACCCAACACAAGGAAGTGTCCAATTCTCTGCTCCACAGTCCCTCAGGCTACACCTTTCCTTCCAGTGCTCTTCACGATGTGCATAGTAGGTTCACCAACCACTCTTATATTATTGTGAGGTTCCACACTAGGTTTATCAAGCACATTCTACGTCTCTCCCACTCCTAAGTCTTGTATATGGTATAGACCCAAACCAGGGTGCACAACACAACAACCACAGGGAGACTCCACAACACAGGATTTTCTCTAGAACATGAGTAATAGGGTCTCATACACTCTGCAATTTAAGATGACGTTACCACACAACAATCATAGCCTTGCCAAGGTAAAACACTCATAGAACGCGAAGGATATACACACTGGAAGAGCCCAGTTACCCTTCCAAGCTTTTCCCGTGAATGGAGAATGAAGATGGTGAATGAGCTAGACGTCCCCCACTCCCAAAACATGAATCCAAAACAAATACATGATGCGTGAGTCAAACTAGCATACGGTTCTAGTGTTTTCTTGTCCATGCAAGAAAAAAACGACATTCGAAAACTAGGTTCTCTACCCAATTCAAATTTTTCCCATATTCTTCCCCTTCCAAACAATAACTACCTCAACCACCTTCTGGCAGAATAAATGGTTGGGAAGAAATACAAGAATAAGGGTAGTTGACAGTTTTGATGTGATCTCCCCATGACATATGGATTTTCCCAAACTGGCTCAGGGTTAAAATTCCCCCCCCCTTATCCTTAGGAAAATCATGCCCCCCTCTCATTATTAGTTGCATTTACATAGCTGGCTTTGGGTTTCAACATTAATTTTCATATTTACATGATGTTTACAAACGTGCTTTCCTTCGCACATAAACCATAGGCATCAACCATGATCGCCTATATACCAAACATTAATTAATGACAGGGCCTTGCCCTTGAGCTCCTTGTCATGATTCCATATAATATTTACATCATATACATTAATGCAGATGGGGTCAAAACTAGGGTGTTACATTAAAGCTCTCACAGTTTGACAGTTTTGATGAAGGTATATTGCAGATCGATGGTTGGTGTTGATTCTGCCAAAGCAAGTTGTGCAGGGTGATAATGTTGGGTCTCGGTATTGAGATTTTACACATGAACGACTCAGATTTTGAAGAAGAACAAATATACAGTGTAGATCATGGGATGTGCGCAGTGCTTATGAAACATAAAAAATTATAAAAATCACTTACGTGGAGTTCAAAGGTTTTTTTTTTATGAGCATTGGAGTTGGCAATAGCCTTGACTGTGCACAAAGTGCCAACGTCGACGAGTCAGAATACTATGTTAATTAACAAGGTAGGCATCCTGAAACTTTCCAAGTACTTCTAAAAATGGATAAAATGGGTGAGATAGAAGTGGGAGAAGTGGTAGATAGTGAAGACTTAGGGGTTTCCTCTCAAAAGGGTGATGAAAGCTTCAAAGACAAAACTGCTGAAGTTTATGATACCATTCTTTTGAATGAAACAATTAAAACAACTAAAAGTAAATTGAAAATTCTTAAGGACCAGGGCAGTGACACCCATGGCATTTTTTAGGTATTTCTTTTATTTTTTCTCTGTTGACCAAACCCCCAATTGTCCTGAATTTGTCAAGTGGTGTGCAAATAATTATTCTATAGCTCAAGAAGTCTTCATGGATAAACCTAATTCTAGGATGCTTTTCCCTATTCATGCCTCTATTATCCGTAAGACCCTATATGTCCCAGATGATTTTGTTCAGTTATCCCAGGAGTACAAAGAAGAAAACATCATTAATTCTTCCAAAATTCTGCAGCCGAGAGTATGGAAACCTTTCTAAGGTCATGTTTAAAGCCTGATAGTGAGGTTATAGGTTTATCTTATCCGTTTGACCTAGTTTTGTTTAATGAATAAATCCAATCATGTATAACTTTATCTAGTCAATTTTTGGGGTTAGACACTAATGGCTATGTTATAGAGTCACTGTTGAGTCTGTTGTTTGTCTTAAGTACTTTCCCAGTTGAGTCTAAACTTCCAGGTCAATATTTCTAGTCTTGTTTCATTAAGTTTGATGAGTTACTAGCTGAGAACATTTGTTCTCAGTTAGTCAACTTCCATGATACCAAATTTTTCAGATTCCAGTCCTTTTTGCTGAAGATGTTCTTATTGCATAATGAAGATAACCTACAGTCTCCTGAGCTGGTACTCACTGATGAAATGAACCATAATTATTTCAAGTTCATGAATTATTTGATGGAAGAGATATATAGGATTTTATTTCAAGAAATATTTCCTAGGGTATTTCCAGAAATGAAGGAAACATTGCAGCTTTCCCATAGTAAAAGGATAGGAGATTGGTTCCTTTCAGAGTCTAAAACAATTAAAAGGTTATATGGATTTGTGCACCAACCATATATTCTTCCAACCTTTCTGACAACTAGAATTGTTTCTTTGGAATTTTTTAGACAAAGGATTACAGTTGAGGAAGAACACATCTTAAACTTCAAGAAGAGTCTAGATGTTAAATTTTCCTGGGTGGAAGGGCCATATGTTGTCAAAAGTAGAGTTGCTCTGCTAATAATTAATAATTTGCTTAGAAGCATGGGTTTTTCTTTGGGAGCTGCTATAAACTATGATCCACACCATATAATCTCTAAAAGAAGACATGCCAACAAAAATAAGCCTTTTGAACATACTGAAGTAGTTGGACTCGGAGAGGTAGCTAATTGGGAAGATTATACTAACACAACCCCAGGCAATATCAACATGGAACAAGACTCTGTCTCATCCATACCTGGAAATATTTCTCCCCCAATGGATCTTTCTAACGTAGTTGTGGTTTCCAGTAATATTTCATCATTAATAAGTTTTTCAGGAAATTTAAAGAAGAGAGAACATCCAGATTTCATGGACACTGAAGAAGCAGAAACTGCTAGTACACCGAAGAAGCAAAAAATTGAACAAGAGGTACAAATGGTATAGGTGAAGAAGAGCAATGTGAAAGGTAAAAATAAGCAAGAAAAATATAAAGTAACTGGTCTAGAGCTTCAGGAGTATGTATTTGATGGAGCAACCCCAAATAAGTATACATCAAAAGAGGAGTGGTTGAATAGTTACAGGGAAAGAGCTGATAAAACCTTTGATGAAACAATACAATTATATGAACAAGTGAAACAATTTCCAAAGCTAGATGTAACTTTAAAACTATAAGGGATCATGCCAAAGATACCCGGAGTTTGGCTATGAATATTGGTAATAATGTATCAGAGGTGAATGTGAACTTAGAGAATATCGCTACCATAGATATAATACATTTTCATAGAGAAATAGGTGATATACTCTATACAATATTGCTTAAATCTACACTACATGTGTCCATACTAGAGTCCAATAAAAATAAAGCTCAGGACCTCCTACGGAAAGAAAGGGTTGAGAACAAGGCCCTTCGAATCAAAATTAAAAAGTTGTAGGAGGATTTATTGAAGGTTGAAGGGCAGTCAGACAAAGGAGCAGTGGCTGAAAAGTTGTTTGATGAAAAATATAAAGAGGTCCAGGTGCTAAAAAAGAAATTGAAAATTCCTTCCACTCAACTTATTCATACTTCTTAATTAATAGAGTTTGAGAAGGAGAAGGAAGCATTAAGCACTGAATTAAGTGATTGTAAATCCAAGTTGTTAAAGCTTGAAGAAAAAGAAAAAGAGTGGGAAAGGGATGCTAAGCTTTTGATGGAAAATGAGAAGGACCTAAAAGCTATGCTGGAAGCAAAAGAAAAAGAATTACAGGAAAAGTGTGCAGAAGTTAAAAATCAATCTATTGTTCCTTCTGCAGAAGCAGATGCAACCCCTCTTTCTAAAGCAATGTATCAGGTAAACCTGAAAGATGTAGAACTCATAGGGTTAAAACAACAAAAAAAGAATCTAGAAGAGATAGCTTTGAAAAAAGAACAAGAGAAGAAGGTAGTAGAGTAAAAATACCAAGAAGTAATAAATCAGAATACCAAGTTAACAAAGAAGGTGGTTGGTCAAATGGCCTTGAAAGGAGTGAGACATATGATTTGAGATAATATTATTCAGGAAGCTAATAAGTTTAGACCATATTTAGATTTTATTGCAGATCAGGAGAGTGCTCTGAAAGTAGCCAAAAAGAATATTTTGACAGGAAAGAAAGGATTAAATAAGAAGCCAATGGAGGTAGCTCAGAATGCTATCAACTTTTTAATTGCCTTATAAGAATATCAAGTTGAAAGGTTTGGTATCCAAGACAAAGTTGTTATTGCCTCTTATGCTAGAAAAGTGATTGGAAAGTACAAAATGTTGGATACTGTACATGCTAAAGTTGATATTATAAGTCATAAAGTCAAAGAAGTGACTAACTTATTTACTCCATTGGTAAACAGGGGAACTCCTTTCTTCTAGGAGGAAATGGGACCATTATTGTCTCAAGAGGAATATTTGGAAAAATTGGTAAATTGCAGGTTAGATCACAGTAAGTTTCAAGATATGCGGAAAGCTCTATCTGGAAGAGTTGTGTTTGATAATTTGGCTGAATAATTCAAGTTATTATTTGATTTTAAAGTTGCTTGTACCAAGGTGCCTAATCTTTCATATGCAGAAAACATGGAGCTCAGAGTTTTGGCACATGAAATGGTTATTGTAGCTTTTTCTAATACTGAATCTTGGAGAGAAATTCAGCAATATGGATCAACTAAATATACGTTACAACCATGAAGACATCCAAGAAGACATCACAAAGGAATTTTAGCGAAGGATACATTTTATGATAAAATGTTATTTTAATTTCATTAGTTAAGAAGTTTTGTTATCTCAGAACTGCTTTGTAATAGACAAACAATTTGACACATGTAATAAATGGTTGAAACCATTAGACAATTAGGTTTATTGTTCATCTCAAGGAGCAATTGTATAAGTATTCATACATTTGACGAAGAGAGGGTTGGAACCCATGCGATTTTGGAGAATTGTGTATTCGAGTTCTTTCTTTAAATTACAGAGCCGAAAGTTGGCATTTTTGAGAGATTCATGTGTTATTTCATGGTGCAGTATATACTTTCCCTTCTCATGTGAATGTTTTTCCAGTTTTATCTTTCCATTATGTTTTACTTCATGTCTGAAATGAGAGTATAATAGTTTAGAATTCATATTTACTATGCTCTAGTTGTTCTTTTCAGATGTCCACCAAACTTTTCTTCTAAAGTTAATACATAATTCATTTTTTACAATGCTCTGTGTTAATGGTATTTTCATGTTCTTCCTTTTTCACCAGACAATCAAATTTTGACTGTGACTGAATAGCTACCTTGCCTCTGTTAAAACTTCCATGCATAAGTTCTGTTTATCTATATTCATATCTTGACTCCATAGACCAATGGTAATGTGTTTTGTTTCAACCAATATTACCATTTGCAAACATTCTTTCTTATACATATCTGGCCTTGTTAATATTTTGTGAGAGATCCCTCTTAGAAGAGAAAAAAACCAATTTTCTCTTTAAAAGTGGTTTTTTTTGTTACCTGGGAATAGCCTTTACAACCTTTGGTAATTTTCCAGTGTTAACACAACACTCTAGAGATCCACACTCTCAGAATATTTTTATCATGATCCTATGAGTTGTGATTGGAATTTCCCTAAGGCATGTTAGGGAGATTTTACCAATAATTCCATACTTGGACAATTTTTTATCTTCTCCTAGGCTTGGTCTAATTTCCCTAAACCATATTTTTGGCAGGTCGATAAATTCTTCTTCGGGGTCTCTCTGGACAAACGTAGACCATCATTGAGTAGAAAAAACAATAGCCTACAATATCCCCATGTGCTACAGGAATTTTATTCAACACACAATTTGTGGTGGGAATCCTTTTAAGGCTACTTGGACCAATTTTCCCATACTTGGCTAATTTCCCAATTTTCACTAATTTGTCGTATTTCTCCAGAATGATGTCATAATGCAACAATGATTTCAACTTCATGAAACATAATCATCTATGCCATGCCATGCCATGCAGGCATCATCCTTAGTGTGGGCATCAACCTTAATGTGGGCATCACTTAGCCCCTTTACAACACTTCACCATTTTTCGTTTGTCTTTAGTATGCAAAATAACATTTTTCTTCTATTTTGGTAGGTTGATATTTTCCTTATCTAATCACCATAAGAAAATCCAAGAGCATGGCTAGATAACCATTTCAACAATGAATAGGACCATATAATCTGATGAATTTTATCATCAAAGGGACAACCCCTTGCGGGCATTTCCAAATGGTCTCTGAAAATCTTTTTCTAACACTTAACCAGTTCTCTTCAAACCCTAGGTCACCAAGGTGATTTCATTTTTCCTTCAAACTTGGCAAGTGAGATACCCAATAGGTAGAGGCCAACAATGTGAATCCATCAATACCACTTTCATCTTCTGGAGCTTCTTTCTCTCTCCTCGGTGGGCATTTTTCAGGAGCAGTGCAAATATGGATGAGAGGCACTTTTGGCGGATTGATATCTTCTTCTTGGAAGACTTTTTTGTCAGGCTAATGATATGGTTGGATGAACCATACAACACTCTAGATATCCACATCTCAGAATATTTTTATCATCATCCTATGAGTTGTAGTAGGCATTTCCCTAAGGCCAGTTAGGAATATTTTACCAATAATTCCATACTTGGACAATTTTTTATCTTCTCCTAGGCTTGGTTTAATTTTTCTAAACCACAGTTTTGGAAGGTCCATAAGTTCTTCTTCAGGGTCTCTTTGGAAAAATTGAGACCATGGTTGAGTAGACAAAACAACAACCTACAATATCCCCATGTGATGCGGGAATTTTCTTCAACACACAATTTGTGGTGGGCATCCTCTTAAGGCTATTTGGACCAATTTTCCCATACTTAGGCAATTTCATGATTTTCACTAATTTGTCGTATTTCTCCAGAATGATGTCATAATGAAACAATGATTTCAACTTCATCCACATCATCATCTATGCCATTCCATGCCATTTGGGCATCATCCTTAGTGCAGGCATCAACCTTAATGTGGGCATCACTTAGCATCACTTAGCCCCTTTAGAACACTTAGCCATTTTTCCTTTGTCTTTAGTATGCAAAATAACATTTTTCTTCTATTTTGGTAGGTTGATATTTTCTTTATCTTATAACAATAAGAAAAACCAAGAGCATGGCTAGATAGCGATTTCACCAATTAAGAAAACCATATCATCTGATGAATTTTATCATCAAAGGAACACCCCCTTGTGGCCATTTCCAAATGGTCTCTCAAACTCTTTTTCTAACACTTAACCAGTGCTCTTCAAACCCCAGGTCACCAAGGTGATTTCATTTTTCCTTCAAACTTGGAAAGTGAGATACCCAATGGGTAGAGGCCAACAAGGTGAATCCATCAAGACCACTTTCATCTTCTAGAGCTTATTTCTCTCTCCTCGGTAGTCATTTTTCTAGAGCAATGCGAATATGTTAGATTTTTATCATTTAAGCTATATAATCTTAGGATCTTATATGAGAGAATAACAAGCACAAAAATTAATCACAATAGACAATGACCACAAATATTTTCCTCGAGGAAACCATAAAGGAGAAAATCCCGCAACTTCCTCAGAGATAGAATGAGCACCAAAAGTAAAACCCAAAGATACAAAGATGATCTCCCGACAGCAGTTATCTCTCTCTCAGTTATGTGCTACAACTGAGTGCGAGTGACTGTGATAAATAGAGAGGCTGAATCTCTATTTATATTCTTTTGTTCACTTAATATTTGACTCTGTTATATAGGCTCGAGTAATCCTAACTCAGTTATGTAGGATCGGGTAACCACAACTAGGGTACTAATGACTCGAATTACAATGGAGGGGACTTCCTCATGAATTTTAGTAATTCTCCCAATAGGAACATCGGGGTACAAAGAAATACAAGTGATTCTCCTGATAGGAGCATCGGGGACCATTGAAATACAATATATACAAGTGAATACATTCCGAATTTACAAATAGATCAACACTCCCTCTTAACTAGGAAAAAATTCTCTTAATATAATTCATCAGCACAAGTCTTCTTCTCTAGATCATCATCAAAGATGGATCATGACTGGATCATCATCAAATCTAGATCATCACTATATCATCATAAAATCTGGATCATCACTGTATCATCATCAAAGCTAGATCATCACTGGATCATCATCAAAGCTAGATCATCACTGGATCATCATCAAAGTTGGATCATCACTGGATCAACTATCTCGATCAAATGGTGATATCTCTCAATTCTACTCGTCACAGGAATTTCTACAGAGCCATCCCTTTTTCATGCTGGTTGTAGGCCTAGCCTTTAGGTAGGTCTTCATCTTCTTCAGCACTTATATTTGACCTAGTAAAAAAGGCCCTCCCAACACTTACATCTAACCATGGGAGGAACACATCCACCATCATGTCAGAAAGGAACACCCAACAGTCACGTCTGACCTCATCATGCCAGAAAGGCTCAGCACTCACATTCAACCTCATCATGTTAGAAAGGCTCATCCAGCACTCACATCTGACCTCATCATGTTAGAAAGGCTCAACACTCACATATGACCTCATCATGTCAGAAATGCTCTGCACTTATATATGACCCAGTTAGAAAGGCTCTGTACTGACATATGACCTAGTCAGAAAGGCTCGGCACTTACATCTGACCCAGTTAGAAAGGCTCTACACTTACATCTGACCCAGTAAAAAAGGCTCGTTCAAACACTCACATCTGACCACATCATGTCAGAAAGGCCCAGCACTCACATTCGGCCTCATCATGTCAGAAAGGCTCATCCAACACTCACATCTGACCTCATCATGTCAGAAAGGCCCAACACTCACATCTGACCTCACCATGTCAGAAAGGCTCAACACTTATATCTGCCCATGGGAGGCCTAGCCTCCCACCATGTTGGAAAGGCTCAACACTTATATTTGACCATGGGAGGCCCATCCTACCACCATGTTGAAAAGGCTCTGCACTTACATATGACCATGGGAGGCCCAACCTTCCACCATATCAGAATGGCTCTACACTTACATCTGAACATGGGAGGCCCAGCCTGCTACCATGTCAGAAAGGATTTGCACTTACATATAACCATGGAAGGCCCATCCTACCACCATGTCAGAAAGATTGTCGGACTCATCACCTCCCCTTGGAAGGAACCTCGATCTGGAGAACACCAAGCTTCTCCCTGAAGTAATTAAACTTCACTCTGGCCATTTCTAGCATAGAATCATGTTAGGAATGATTATGTCCAAGGATAACCTGCAAGCTTCACCAGGGCCGATTACATCTGAGGATAACCTACAGGACCGTTTACATTTGAGCCAATTATGAGCTTTGACAAGATTTATGCTTAGAAAACCTATCTCACCTGCTATGCTAGAACTCCCTCTTTCAAGAGATCTCGATCTGGATCACATATTGGAGCTTCACTGCTCCTCTCTACATCATACAAAAATGCAATTCAGATCAATCAAAACAAGTAGTATCTTTCAAAAGAAACATACTACCACCTAGATAGTTGAGCAAGTGGCAATATATTTTTCCTCGGCTGTTCTTAGTGCCATGCAGGAATCCTTCCTGCTAAACCAAGAGATCACACCTGATCTCATACTGAAGCAACACCTCGAAGTGCTCTTCTGATCAATGGCACTGCCTACCAAATTCGAATCCACATAACCCTATAGGTTAGTCTTCTGATTCGCTTCTTACTTGAGCCCATAGTCAACTGTACCCTTCAGGTACCTTAGAATATGCTTTGCAGCAATCAAGTGAACATGTCTCGGATCCATTAGGAACTGGCTCAATGTGTTCACAGCAAAGAAAATATTTGGTCTCATATTCATCAGGTACATCAAGGACCAATCATCTAATGATACATTATAGCATCACCGACTCTGATGAAGCATCACTCAATAGCTTCAGGTTCGATTCCATAGGTGTGGCCATGGATTTGTAGTCCATCATCCTGAATCTCTTCAGGATATCCATTGCATACTTCTCTTGTCCCAGGGAAATTCCATCCGCATTCTTCCACACATCCATGCCTAGAAAGTAGTGCATCATATCCAAGTCCTTCATCTCGAACTCGGCAACAAGTCTCCTTCTTGCAACTTTAATGAGTTCCTCTTTTTTTTAAGGAACAAGTCATCGACATATGATAGGACCATCACTGGTCTTCCACCTTCAACCTTGAAGTAAAGGTTGGAATCTGCTTTACTCTCAGTAAAGCCTAGATTCATCAGTAAGTTTGCCATCATGTTGTACCATGTCAAACCTCAGGATCTTTTGCAATCACTCCCTCTGAAGCAGAGCATCGTTCTCCCTCTTCCTTTCCTACTCTATGCATTGAAACATTATGTAATGGAGTGACAAGTAGCTTCCTTTGCTACTAATATTCTATGTATCCATCTAGGGTCACTGGATACCAATATCCTCTATCTTGAACCTTTTCAAAAGTTCTTCTCACACCCATTTGTGAGCTATTCATCCTCTATAGGCTTTCATCTTCAACCTTGTAGCAAAGGTCAAGATCTTCATCACTCTAAGTGATTTTCAAGCTCCTCATGTATGTGTTATCCCATGGGTGTATTCTGAGCTCGTACAAGGCCTTATTTAATTTGCACACATGAATCTTCCTGTCATGTGTCTTAACTTCCAGTGGCTGCAAATGTCTCTTTGTAGTCTATGCCTTCTTTCTGTGAGAAGCCTCGTGCTACGAATCTTTCCTTGTATCCCACGATGTTTCCATCTACTGCATGCTGGATCTTGCACATACATATGGAAGATACTATAGACTTCCCTTCAGGTCTTGATACCGCATCCTAGACATAATTCTTCTTGAACTGGTACTTTCCTTCCTTTTCTTCTTGGCTACTTCTTCATAGCTGGAAGGTTATGCAACAATGATGTCGCTTAACAATGTCACATAACTGCATTGTGTCTGAGACATATTCTTTATCGTCATATTATTCTTCATTTTGGATAATTTATTGAACTGCCATCACTTGTTCTTCGGAACATGTCTCATCCTTCTTTTATTGTAGGTGATTGTACGCGATCTTTCCTACAAGTCAAATGCACTAATTGTATGATTAGAAACATTTCATAATGCATATTTATAATGGTAAATTCTTATGCATAAATATATAATCATGCAACTATTTTAATCAATACAACATTCATCCATATCTCACGGAAACTTTCTAGATGCCTTCCATCTCTACCAAGACATTATTGAGATTGTGCACTAATCCAATATGTCAGCAAAGAGATTTCATTCTAGATAAGTAGCAATGGAGAGTTCTATGGCACCATGAGCTACTTACTCATCACATGCATATTAGTAGTATACTGTTATTAATGAAAACATTCTATCATGCATAATACATCAACTGAATATAAACAAATGCATAACAAAACAATATCATGAAATGACAATTGAATACTTATCTTTATTTGTTTCATGGGTAGACTCCTTCTTTCAACTTCATCATCTTTTTCATTCATAACAGCATCATTTCTTATCCAAATGCTTAATATTGATAAGAGGTTCCTCAAGAATTGAGTTCTTCATATTCCTCATCGCTTGAGGGATCTTCTTTGAATCGTGAGTGCTTGATCTTAAGTTCCTCCCATCTTCTCTTCTCTTATTATGGCTCGATCATCTTGTGTGTTCTCTTCCCAGAGTTTGCTGAAAGTAATCACTTCCTTCTGGCACACATTCCTCGAATGAATGAATCCCATGATCCTGGGAGGCCATTCAAGGTGGTTATCACAACTTCTACATTCCCCACTTCCACTTCTACCACTTCAAGTTGTTCTTTGATTTGAGAGACCCTTGTAAAGTATGACTGTATGGTCTCTGCATTCTGTATTTTCACATTCTTCAACTGGTTTTTCAAATTCATCTTCCGATTTATGTTCTTCCCTTCAAATATATTGGTCAAGGAATCAAACATCTCTTTAGGTGTCTTTAGGGAAGAAACTTGTGGTATAAGGTGATCCTTGATTGAATCAGCAATGATCTTCTTGGCCTTGACCAAGTTCTTCTTGTGTAAGGCTTTAGCCTCATCTCCCTCTGGAACTGGAACCTCTCCACTTATGTAGGTGTCCAATTCATTTTCTTCAAGAACCAGTGAAAAATTATACTTCCATGCTCGGAATATTTCATCTTCACCAAGCTTGTTATCAAGATGGTGTGATAGGTCATTTTGAAATGAGAACCTCAAATGTAAATAGCAGAAGATTAGATATTATCAATTTGAGGTGTCCATCCTGGTTTTGGATCTAGCTGATCTAGGGTTTGTCAGAGAAACCTTAATTTTCAAAACTTGGAATTTCAAACTTCTGATTGGATAGAAAGATAGACCTCTTCAAGGTGAGTTTTCCAATGTACTCCTTTTCTGAAAACAGTGGAGGAACCTCCCGAAAAATGAAACCCTAGTTTTTGAATTTATTCTTCAGAAATTCCTGATAGTATTTATGCAGTATATCCGAATGTAATACTCCTATGTGTCTAAAATTCCATACTAAGGTAACCTCCTCTATCTTATTTCCAACAACATAGTTTTTACTAGAATTGGTTTCACCAATTGGGACTTATGAGAGTTTTACCAAGGTGACTTATTTCAGAATTGTTCAACATAGTGAATTTGTACAGGCTACCATGTGTCACTGTTCCACCTTTAGGGTATAAAACATTTACCACTAAAATTAAAGTCTGTTCCCTATCCAAAAAATCTTGAAAATTTTCATTTGGACCTTTGTAGCCCGAGATATAGAAATTATCCCTAGGTGTCGTGTTTAGGGATGAATCCTGGAAGAGGCTGGAACCCTGATTTGGAGGAACCATATCTCCTAGAATATAGCAAATATGAGGCTGAAATTGTTAAAAAGGGTACATCAGGATTTTATCTTCAGTCTGTTGAAATTTTGGCACCTGAGACTTCTCCAATCCCGAGATATAGCGAATGTACCAAAACTACCAGTTTTAGTATTTTAGGGTTTTTCACGCCCGAGGTCAAATTAGGGTTTGACTTTTCCCAGAGTTTTACCCAACCAAAAATATTGACCTTGGTCTCTAAATTTCGATTTTGATGAGGAGAGAAATCATATGCCAGGATTAGTAAAAAATTTCTCTTCTGTAAAAAGCCGTAATTTCCCACAACAAAAACTGAAAAGTGCCCGGAATCAAATTTTGCTTCGATAGAAAGATGCGCCTTTCAATGGAGAGTTAGCCTAGCCTCCTTTTGCTGATGGATTGTGGAGAGAGACCCAAAAATTAAGAAGCAATCGATTCTGCAGATGCACAGTGTCTTTTTCTCAGGTTAGCTCTGATACCATTTAGATTTTTATCATTTAAGCTGTACGATCTTAGGATATTATCTGAGAGAATAACAAGCACAACAATTAATCATAATAGACAGTGAACACAAATATTTTCCTCAGGGAAACAATTAAGGAGAAAAGGCTGCAACTTCCTTAGAGATAGAATGAGCACCAAAAGTAAAACCCAAAGATACAAAGATGATCTCTCGACAACAATTGTCTCTCTCTCTCTTGTCCCAACTTCTTCTCTCTCTTAGTTATGCACTACAACTGAGTGTGAGTGACTTTCATAAATAGACTCACTCTCTATTTACATTCTTTCATTCACTTAATATTTGACTCTGGTATGTAGGCACAAGTAATCCTAACTCACTTATGTAGGCTCAAGTAACCACAACTAGGGTACTAATGACCCAACTTACAACAGAGGGGAATTCCTCATGAATTTTAGTAATTCTCCCGATAGGAACATTGGGGTACAAATAAATACAAGTGATTCTCCCGATAGGAGCATCGGGCACCAATGAAATACAATATATACAAGTGAATACATTCCGAAGTTACAAATACATCAACAAAATATGGCTGAGAGGCACTTTTGGAAGATTGATATATTATTCCTGAAAGAATTTTTGGTCAGGGTAATGATATGGTTGGATGCAACATACAACACTCTATAGATCCACACTCTCAGAATATTTTTATCATCATCCTATGAGTTGTAGTGGGCATTTTCCTAGGGCCAGTTATGCAGATTTTACCAATAATTCCCTACTTTGACAATTTTTAATCTTCTCTCCTAGGCTTGGTATAATTTCCTTAAACCACAGTTTTGGTAGGTCCATTAATTATTAATTTTTCTAATGCACTTTTCTTCACCAATTTGAAATAGATGATTCATGGATGAGTAGGCTCAGAAATGTGTAATTATGTCATTCCATATTTCATACACAGGATGTCAAGTTTGGTCATTAGGATTAATTACATATGAAGTTGGTTAAAGAATCTAATCAGATTTGAGGACACCCCATTGATAGTCCAAACAAACCATATGATAGTTTAAGCAAATTGATTAAGGGCACAATAAGGATCAACATACCAAAAAACCAGTATTGAACTCTTATTGGATGAATTCTGAATGTGACTGTAATCAACCTATAATTTTCCACTAGAGTTTCAACAATACAAGTGATGTAATTTATGGAATGAAAGCCAAGGAATATAACTAAACGAGTGCATGAAATGACACATTCCCTTGCTGCTGATGAATCATCTCGAGTTCATAAGTAAGTAGAGGATTATCGTTCTTACACAGTTTGATATTACTTTCTATCACTGTTTAGTTATACCCATTTTGCGTTGACAAGTTTGCATTATGCTCATTTTTTTTAAGCTGAAAAAGTGTGTCCATGTTTTATTTGTTTAAGTCCTGCAATAAATTTTTGCTGTCTAGTTTCCATAATTTGATGAAAACTAAAACATTAACGTATTAACAGGGTTCTCTTTGATTCATTATTGAATATCAAGGAACCAATTTTTCATTGTAAAAAAATTAGACAGGAGTGCGTTGTACACAATGAGAATGTTGGAGAAGCTAAAAATCAACAAAAATTGCCTCAAGCATCAATATTTTCATAATATAAGCAAGGTAGCAAACAAGAGATGAAATGACAAAATGTAAAATTGCTCATTCCTTCATATTCCAAACTCTAAAGCACCAGTTACAAGTCAAAATGTTGGATAATCCCCAACCACGATTTCTCCCACCATCTTTGTCATCCTCACCTATGTCTATCAAATAGTTTTGTAACCCTACCCCCTGCATCCTTGACTGTCTTCTTTTTTCCAGCCCCAACAGTTCCACTCAATAGTACCAGTGCTCCAACTCCTTGTTCCAACCCACTCTTGCACCTCGATTATGTTCTTTTGAGGAAAATACTATCTGTATGATAGATAATGGATAGTTTCTACTCATCCATTGCCCATCGTTGGCACTAATTATGGCTCCATCGAAGCCAGTATTGGAAACCACAGTGTAGCAACATTAAATTATTTGTTTAGGTGCAGATATATTTTGTATATTTTCTCATATATGTAATTGGCTGCAGTCCACTTAGTTTTTTCTCTATATTGGAATTGGCATTTGCTCATCCACCAATCCCATGTCACTCCAAAAACTATAGGACAGATGAGTGAGCTATGAAGCCCCTGCATCGATAGTAGGACTTCGATCTTATCTTCCAAACTCCTCCCATTCCGACATTTGATATCACCATGTTGGGAATTATTTCTTTGACAACCATGAGGGGGGAAATAATGACACTCACGGGTCAAGTTTTTATGCACATAGAAAACCAAAAATGAGGTCCAAATGAGATTTTGCTCAGCAGGAAGACCTATTTATTGACTAAGTCTTAAGAAATGTTATTACGAGTTCGCTATTCTCATGATGTAGTATATCTATATCTTGGGATTAATGTGATCTATGTATGATTCCCTCATCTCTTGGAGGACGTGAAAGGTCAATTTAACATACTGGAAAATCACGTGTTTCTCTTGAGACTTTAGAGGCTAGAGCATATCTAGACTCTTCTGCACATGGAGCAGTTTCCCTGTACTTTTGATGATTATAATTTGTAAAATTTGAATAGCTGGGAAATATTTTGATAGTGGGAAAACTGAATAGGCATATTTTCAGTACAAAGAAAGTACAAAATTTTGGGTAGACTAAGGGTGATCTCAAGGTGCACCCAATTATGTGGCAAGGGTATGTGTTAGTGTCAGGCAGACCAAGTGTTAATTTTTCATAACCTCCAGTTATCAAATTTGAAGGGTTTGTTTTAATCCCATGTTGAAGGGAATTTTTTATGTACTGCACTGGAGATGATGATCTGTCAATTCATTTGTAGAATATATTACGAAGAATATATTTCATCATTTGTAGTTTCATACACACTTATTAGTATGGGTTGCACATTAAACTATCGTAGATATAGGAAAAATGCACATATGGATTACACATTACACTTGTATTACACATTAGAAGCACATTAACTATATCAAATTATATGCATTGCCGAGAAATACTTACAATTTATATTACAACAATATTAGTATGTACATAGACATCAAATGTACACCATATTATTCTAGAACTCTAAGCTGCTTCGGAGGTTTTTGCAATTCGTCCTTATTAGAATAAATTTTTTTGCTATAGCTTCTATTTCCTTTTCTAGAACCCTCCAGTTCTACGGAAGCTTCATCAGCCATGTGTTGTAATTTTTTTTCTTGCTCTTTCACTTTGTTTGCAAGATTTATTAATTTTGTATGCATTCTATCTTTTTCTTCTAGGCATTTCTTCAACATATATACATTATTATTATGCTGCTTTGAGGGCTCATATTCCTTTATTTTAAGATAATCCTTTTGTCCACTTCAACTCAGATTGAACTGTAGTTAATTTTCTCTTGACCTGTTGTACCTCCTTCTCGAGCTCTTGTGCCCTCAAATCCGTATCAAATGGAGTATACAAAATTGCTTCTGGCATAGGTTTCTCCCACAAACCTTTAATTTAGGATTTCAAATCATGTATCTCACTATCACATGCCAAATGTAGTGCTTTTCCCTTCTCCAATAGTTTTTGGTGAAGGCATCTAATTTCGTTCTCCTTCTCCTCTATCTTCTTCTTCAATGTTGGATCTGATGAGCTAAATGTAAACTCTACAACATGGATTGTTGAAGCAGCTTCATTCAAGGTCTTGTCTCATTTTTGAAAGGACTTCTGAAACTAGATTAAGCTCTCGATAGTTACATCACCAAGTTTTGTAGTATCAAAAAGTTTTGGTGTGCCGACCTTTTTAACATTGACTTTGAATTCTTTTGGTGTACTGATATTCTTACCCTTGACTGTTGATTCTTTTGGTGTGAAGACCTGTTTACCCTTGAATGTTGATTCTTATCCTCTTCCAACTCTTTTATTCTTGAGAGTTGCTGAAATCCTTTCAATTCTTTTAGTTTTCATGTTAGAAAACAGGACCACAAAGCAATAACATATATACAGTTAAATATTTAAACAAGATGAAAAACACACTAAACACATTACAGAGAGACACAGATATAATGTGGTTCACCCAAATGATGGGCTATGTCCACAAATAAATTCCCAGTCCTTTTATTACAGTCTAGAAAGATGAAGGGATACAACCTGCAACAAAACCGCTACACTTCCTCTTCACTCTCTCAGAGTCTCTCTCACACAATCACAGAGATTCTTTACAATGCTATAATACCATACAAAACCGTGTTACAATGATTTATTTTATAGGGGAAAAATACTATGGCTAACCCAATACCACAGGTTCACAAAACTGTTGGGCAACAAACATCCCAAAAATGTTTCTTGGAGGCACTTCCCCCGAACCCCTGTATCTCGGGGGTGTTTCCCTCGAACCCCCTTTTTTGGGGTGGTGCCTTGAACCCCAAAGTAGGGGGAATGAGTGTATAGTACACCTGGGGTACAAACACGACATTTCAAACTCAGATTGCATGGCATTAGCAAACCATTGAACAAAAGAATCATTAGTACATCCAAAAATAATATCATCAACATAAACCAAAACAACTAATAAGTCATCACCTTCTATTTTGATGTACAAATTACTATCAACGGTGCCTTTCTTGAATCCTTTTTCTTGTAAATATTTGTCTAATCTATAGTACCAGGATCTAGGTGCTTGTTTCAATCCATACAGAGCCTTCTTTAGTTTGCAGACATAATTAGGATTGTATGTTAGTGAGAATCCTTCAGTTTGTTCCCTATAAACTTCTTCTTCTAGATCTCCATTGAGAAATGATGACTTGACATCCATCTGATAAATTTTGAACTTCTTGTGATTGGGATAAACAAGAAACATTGTGATAGCTTCCATTCTTGCCACAGGTGCAAAGGTTTCATCAAAATATTTCCCTTCAATATGAGCATACCCTTTAGAGACCAATCTAGCTTTATTCCTCACAATTTGTCCTTGTTCATTCATTTTTTTCTTAGACACCCATTTGGAACCAATCACATTCTTGGCTGTTGGTCTAGGAACAAGTTCCCAAGTAATATTCTTTTCAATCTGATCAAGCTCTTCATTCATGGAATTTATCCAATATTCATCTTCACTGGATTCATAAAAATTCTTGGGTTTTATTATAGATAGAAAAGCAATGTGAGACTATTTTGAATCCTTGAGTAACTTTCTACTTGTCTGTACACCTTCATTCTTGATACCAATAATCTGAATTTTGGGATGATTTTTTCAAATAATTCTTGAAGATGGTTTTACTGATTGTTGTTGTGAATTTGTACCTTCATTATCTGAGTCAGAGTCTTCCTTTTCTGATTCTAGGACCTGTTCTTCTTCCTCTTCAGCTGTATCCTCTGTATTTGATTCATCACTGCTTATCTGAATGTCTTTGATAGGCATACCTTCATCAATTTTAATGTCAATGCTGTCAACCATTTTATGTAACCTCTTATTATAATATTTGTATCATTTAATGTTTGTATCATATCCCAAAAATATACCTTCATCATCCCTATCATCATATTTTCCAAGATGTTCATCATTGTTTTTTATATAACATTTCCTTCCAAAGACTTTAAAGTGCTTAATTGAAGCAGGTCTCCCAAACCACAACTCATAAGGATTTTTATCACTGTTTGACCTTAAGTGGGATTTGTTAAGAATATGAACATATGTGTGAATTGCCTCTACCCAGAATTTCTGAGAAATATTTCTTTCATTCATCATTGACCTTGCCCTCTGCAGAACTGATCTATTCTGTCTCTCATCTACTCCATTTTACTGTGGAGTCCCTGAAATTGTATATTATCTTTTGATTCCTTGTTCATCACAAAATTCTTTGAAGTCCTTTGAACATAAATCTCCTCCTCTATCAGATCTTATTTATTTTAATCTTTTCCTATTTGATTCTCAGTCAAATCCTTAAATACTTCGAATTTTTCAAATGCTTCAGATTTTTCTTTCAGGAAAGAAACCCATGTTAGTCTAGAATAATCATCAATAACCAGCATAAAATAGTTTTCTTTTCGTGTGCCTTCCTTTCTTGATGGTCCACATAAATCCACATGCACTAAATGAAGAGGTTTATCTGTTGATGTGAAGCTCTTGGATTTAAACTGAGTTCAAGTCAATTTTCCCATCTGACAGGGTTTACATACAAAGTCATATGGTTTTGATATCTTAGGAAAATATTTTACTGCTCCATTGTTTCTAAGCTTGATTAAATGATAAAAATTCAAATGTCCAAGTTTTCTATGCCATATCTAACTCTCATCATACTTGCTTAGATGACACAGTTCCCTATCTTCTTTCAAAACATAGACATTGTTTTCTGTTCTTATACCTTTGGCAACCAATTGTCCTGAAGATACAGATTTTATTTTGCACTCTTTAGAGGTGAAAACAAATTCACATCCTTTGTCACATACCTGAATGACACTAAGAAGATTATGCTTCAATCCATCTGCAAACAATACATCTTGAGATTTTCCTTTACTATTCATACTTACCAACCCTTTGCATCCGATTTTCCCTCAAGCATCATTTCCAAAAGTTACATCTCCTAATTTGTGTTCGCTCAGAGATAGAAATTTAATTTTATCCCCAGTCATGTGTTTGGAACATCCACTGTCAATATACCAGGGGTCTTTTTGTCTTTGAGTAGAAAGCACTAACCCACAATGGTTGTTTTCTTTCTTCTTCCATACTTTTTTCCTTTTTAACTGAACAATCTACTCTTGAATATGATTCATAATTATTTAAACAACATTTTGTGGCTTTGTGTCCAAAATTATGACAAATATAACATTCTGGCATGTTGTACAACAACTCAAAAGAATTGATATTTCTGGCATGAGCTCTTCTTCTAGTTGGAGATGGAATAGAATGATGCTCTTGTTGGCTCATTGACTGTTTCACTTTATGTTGCAGCATTTGGTTACTGCTAAAAATTCTTCGTTGTATGTTTCTAAAGTTAAAAACACAATTTATAGCTTTATGAACAAAGTCATAACAACAATAATAGTAACCATTGAAAAAAATTTGGTACCTGAATTTTGGTTGTTTTCTTGAAATAGATTTCCTTGTCATTCTATTCTTTACCTCTTCTTCATGCTTTCTTGACTGTAGAGCACTTTTATATGTTCCTATAGATATATCATGTTTACCACTCATTAGTTTAACTTCACTGTTGTTTTTATTCGCTTCATCTTTGCTGAAATTTGCTGACTTTGTGTACTCTGGCTGATTGCTGTTTTGAAAGTTAATCACCTTAGTTGTTTCCTTGTTTTCTGATTGATTGCTACTTGTATCTTCTTCATAACCTATACCAGTCTTGTTCAAAGGAGATCATTGCTTACTCATGATGTTATTTAGTTCTTCTAAAGCTTTAATACTTGACAAGTTTTGATGATAGAGAGATTGTGTTACTAGTAATTCTCAACCAGTGCTGACACTGCTTGTTCCTATGTAATGCAAAACACAACTACAGAACAAAATAATCACATCCACATATCCTTCCCTTCAATAGTCAAATTAATTAACATAACACATCACATACCTCAACCGTAGACCTATTTATCTTCTCTCCGAAAAGTCCTTGAGATGATTCAATACCTGCAAGACAGATCACAAGACAAACAAAAAGATGTGAGGATCATGATAATCAACTATCCATAGTAATGATCAAGGAGTCCAATAATATTTAATCACAAACACAATAATCAAATATAGGAAAGAGAAATGTTTTTGTATTAATAATGGGTGAGAAGAAATACAACCAAAAGCCATGATGTTGACAGCTTCTGTCTCAACAAATGTCGACAAACTCCATTGAAGACCTCTCTAGCTACAAGCTACCTCTACTTTGCCTCTATCTAGACTTCAAAATAGTAGCATAAGGATTCTTTTTTTGGTCTCTCCCACTCTCTTCATAGAAGCTCCATTTATAGGCCAAGAACCCATAGGATGACTTGACAAAAGGATAGAATAGGATCCCTATAGGTGAGGGAGGTGAATGCCACCTATCCCAGACATGCAGGAACCAATTTCATGAAGGATCCCATACGAAATCTTCTAGAAACTTCCTTTTTTTCCCTTTAAGTGACCATCGACTCTTTTAGGTAAACTGGATAGAGCGTCGATCTAGGATTTTTCCTATTGCAAAATGGCTAACGACACTTTCTGCTCAACTAATGGAGGCATCAATGATGCTCTGTGGAAAAGGTGAAAGAGCACCATTCCTTCTAGGTTAGGGAAAAAAATGGCCAAGGTGATCTAGATTAGGATTTTTGGGAGGTTGACAGGCAACAGGAAATTCCTCTGAAGGCTGACTAGGAAATGTGAGTTTTTCATGTGCAACAGAATGCCCCCCAAAGTGTGAAGCTAGAAGAATGTGATAGGTGAAATGATTTGCAAGTTTTTCATTCGATACAGAGGCAAAGAGAGATAGACTCATAAAGGACCAATAACTGACTTTTATCCAATCCAATCATAGTTGCAGACCAATACGCTGTAGATCTATGATGATGACTATGTCATGGCTACAAATAATACACTGTAGATCCATGATTGACTACTGTAAGAAATAGGTCATAGCTACGAAATATACAAAGTAGATCTATGCCTTTCAATTTTAGATATAAAAAACAGCCACCGATCATACAATGTGGATCTGTGTCATGACTCTAAATGATCTCCAAATGCAACCTGAGCATAGGCAATGATAATGATAAAGCCTAATCACTCAGGGTCTTCATCTCAATCTCTGAACGATATGAATCTAACCATGTGATTACAATGTCTTGACATCGAACATGGTAGAAACCACTTGATTACCAGTCATTGATGTCAACTGTTAACAAGTGCGAGGTAAATCACCATTGATGTCAATTATTCCCAAGGTATCTCAGTACAAATCATCGAATGTGAATAAAGGACTTGAAGTCGAACATCCGATGTGATCTTTCAATCAAGAGCCAATGATGTAAACTCATGTTGAAAGCTAGGTAACTTGCCATTGAGGAATGTAGGTCCAAGGTACTGTCTAGGTTTCTAGGTCTAATCCCTGGATAATGATCTAAAGTCGACAAGAATAGACCCTGTTAGAGGAGGGCCATGATGATTCCTACATCAGTGACACGAAACTGAGAATAAAATTTGATTTGGAATGATAGGATTGACTCATACATGACTAAATTTTGGGGACAAGTGAGGTTATTGACAGATTAGGTTTCTAAGAGAGGTAACATTTGAACAATTGGGTAGCACGACACATGACTTGGAAGTATTGACTTGCGAGAATAGAACCAGGTGTAATGCAAGGAATATAACGAAACATTCTTTGAATTAACTCAAAGGAGTCAGTTGACTCACAAAAATGGATCGACTTGAAGAGAAACTGAAAACCCAAACTGTTTGGATATGCAAATGCAAATAGGTGCCATGTTCAAAGGTGAATTGTAGAGTACTACCATATAAACAAATGAAAACCATTCCCCTTTCCTTTAATTTCACCACCTCGAAAGGTGAGTTCCTCTTTTTGTTTTTATGAGTCCAAAGAGGGTAACAAACACTCATTGAAGCTCATCAAGTGATGAGTCCATTCTCATATTTTTTACGAACCTGAGAAAGGAGGGGTTCATTCCCAAAATAGGATCTCACATCGTGCGTTTTATGAGTCCGATGCAAGTAAAATCATTTGTCGTTTCATGTTTAGAGTGTTTGAAATGACTAAGAAGACTCCAAAAAAGGGTCTATT
Organism: Pseudotsuga menziesii; assembly: GCA_001517045.1. Lineage (NCBI taxonomy): Eukaryota > Viridiplantae > Streptophyta > Pinopsida > Pinales > Pinaceae > Pseudotsuga > Pseudotsuga menziesii. The sequence continues at coordinate 776,284 of LPNX010175732.1, read as the reverse complement.
TTCGTAAATAAGGCCAGTCGGTCCAAAAAAGAGATAACCTACCCTCGACTAGTCGATCGTTCTGATTCTTTTACAAGCATGAACACAACAAGTTGGCTTGGCAATCTTTTTGTGTTTTGAGGAGACTGAAAAGAGCTTAAATATAACTCCCGAATGAGGTTCCTTTTTCATAAGCCATTTTTAACAAGTCTGAAAAAGTGAAAAAGTGGACTCGATAACTTTCTACTGGAATTTTAACGATCATGTAAAAAGTGTATAAGAACACTTGGTACTTTTTTAGTTTTTCCCTAAGCCCAAAAAAGACAAAAATGAATTGTATCAGAGCCAAAACCTAGCATTAACCCTAAAAAACTCAAAAAATACCATTAAAAACCATTTTGCCAAAACTATAGAAAATAAAAACAAAAACCCACTTTCACTCAAATAATTTGGATTTCAAAATATATTAATTGTAATGCATTTTTGAAAATCTCAAATACTCTATAAATAGAAAGTATGGGTAAGAAATAGTTACCATTTTGTTTTTTACCACTTGTAAGCTTTGGAGAGTTGGTTTTGATTGGCAAAAGTTCCATTGGTGGTTTGGAAAGGATATTTCTATATCATTGCTTATTTGTTCTCCATGTAAGAGGTAAGTAATCAAATCTTTACCCTTCCATCCCTTACAAACATCAATTTTGCTTCTTTCATTGTTTAGACTCACATCCCTAAAAATATATTTGCAACAATTTTGAAGCCAAGGTAAAGGATATGTTTACAAGTTTCTATTAGGAATAGTCAAGCCGACCATCAGTAAGAATTTCTATTGGTTAAAAATAGATCAAATTATATTTTTCCAAGGGTTTTTAGCCGTCGAGGAGAGTCCCCAATGACGCTCTGTCCGACCGAGACAGGTGTACCGTAGGCGCCTTGTCCATGGTGGACAGGCAGACAGCGCTTTGGGTGCCAAATATACAGGCGTAGACAGTGCTCTGTCGGAAAAAGATAGGAGCGTCGTTTCTTCCTTAAAGTAGAAAATGTAAACCCTAGGATGCTACAAAAACGAATTCCATGCCCAAAATTTGCTTCAAAATGTGCTATTATGTTTTCTTTCATCCATGCCATGTGTTCTAATCATGAAATTTGTATGTGACAGGTGCACTATGGTCATCTAGAAAGAAAGGGAGCATGAGGTTCTTGACACACAAGCTGATAATGATCCACCTATCATAGAATCCCTAAGAAACCGTGGACTGCTGAAATATTTCTGTGTGCCTGGTATGAAATAACACATCCGGCTACTTGAGTATATTATTAACATGTGGGATCCAGACCAAGAACATTTTGTTGTAGGGGTCCACATATTTCCCATTGAGATAGAGGATATATACTTTTTGACCAGTCTATCCATGAGGGGGAGTCAGGAAGTCCTATCTGGGGCTTGAGGAGGAGAAGGCTCCTTGGATGACATAATAGACCAGCATTGTGCATTGGGAACAGAGGCTCAATCTGGGAAACTAAAGATTCGTTCCATAGTGAATCTCCCATTGAGGACTATGGTATACACTATTGGCAAGGTGGCGGGAACAAGATCTACCCACCTTACTACTCGGTCTCATATGCTATACGCTTTGCAGTGTATGTAGCCTACCATTTTTAACTGGTGTGAGAGCATGCTATTGTATATGAAGAAGCAGTTGACCAAATGTAGGAGGGGAACACTGAAGCAATTCAGATATGGGGCAGTGGTGGTGTCACATCTTACAGCGGATTCCACATTTGAGACCACAGGTAAACATCACTAGGCTCGAGCCTGAAGATCCCAGCATGATAGCATGGGTTACAACTATGCCACTCCTTGGCGGTGCAGTGCCTAAAGTTAGTTATGGGGCTGGATTGTTTCCCTGGTTGAGGAACCAGTTGCTTATGATAGAGGATTATGCCTATGATGGGGCAGATTTCCATCATGAACCAAAGTTGGCCTTATCTAAGGGTGATATGTGGGATGATCGTGGTAATTAAAGACACTATCCAAACTGTGTTTTTGGAATTTTGTATTTTATTTCATTTTTATGGTTTATAACATTGAGATAACAAAAAGTGTTTTCGTGCAGACATTGGACCTGCCCATCCAGTGGGGATGTCACCTATTGCTAGGTGAGTAGGCACCAGAGACATGATGGTGTACCACTCTGAAGCTAAAGAGGAGCTTGGAGATTTGGAGGAAAACTTACATCATTTGACTGTGGGTATTCCTGATGTAGCCACAGATAGGGTACCTAGGCGCTATCAGTGCCACATCATGGGTGTTTATGAACGGTTTTCTAGGCTACTCCGTAGAGTGGCCCAAGCCATTGCATGCTATGATGCACAGCAGGAGGATTAGTCTGTTTTGATCTTCTTTTTGTATATGTATTACTGAAAGCTTTGGAGCTTCATATTTTTCCCTATGTATTCATGAATTCTGAACTTTTTATGGTCTTGAACTTTGAGGGCACTGAAAGCTAGGGATGCTTCAACCCATTTTTGTATCTCAATGTTACATTTTATATATATATGAAAAAATTTCATATTTACAGTTGTGTGTGTGACAAATGTGATGTGTGAGATGTTCAACTACTTATGAATTTACATGTTTTGATTTATGTTTCAAATGGAATTTTATGTATGAGCAATACACCAATCCAAAACATAATTAGCTAAGGAATCTTCCACTACATTTAAATGTCTTGGAATGTGTTGATAAGTTACTTGCTCAAAAGACCTCTCTAACAACCTGACTCTTCAGGAAGTACGAAGAAGCAGGGGATTACGGATGGTGTAGACTCGATTAAGTTGTTGGACAACCAACTCAGAGTCCAAGTAAACCCTAATTTCCCTTACATCATTAGCTAGGGATTCCGTCAACAATATGACCACAGCTTGATATTCTGCCAGATTGTTGGTGGAGGGACCTAAAAGAATACCCCCTGAACTCACCAATTCACTTGTAGGAGAGTATAGTACCCAAGCTGCAGATGCAAGATTAAGCATATACCGATGAGCACCATCAGCAAAACCAATGAAGGAAGTCATCTATCCATGAGACGAAAGATGTGCATAAGTAGGGTTTTATAAAAAACACACTCTAAATCACATAAAACGCACACCTATTAAATTCTAAGACACACAACAAATTATAAACAATATTTACAAAGATCCTACGCTAGATGACCTAGGCATAGTTTCTTTTGAGGTAGAGTCCATTTCGGGGCTCTCCCAGTGGTATCCCATCGTAATCAACCAGTTCATATGCTCCTTTATCTAGAACACGACTAACAATGTAGGGTCCATGCCACATAGACTCAAATTTTCCTTCCCCCAGCTTATCATGCTTCTATTCGTAGGTCAAGACCAGATCTCCTTCATTGAAGGAACGGGGTTGGACAGTCCTGTCATATTGAACTTTCATTCTTGATTTGTGTGCCTCATTAGCTAAGGAAGCATCACACTGAGTTTCATTAATTTTATTTAGGTACAAGCATCTTTCTTCATCTATGGTAGTATTGGGTAATAATTCGACAGCCAGTTTTAAAGAAGGGATCTCACATTCTATTGGGAGAGTAGTTTTCGGCCCGTATACTAATTGGAAAGGTGTAAAACCGGTGGAAGTTTTAACAGTAGTCCCGTAGGCCTAGAGTGCGGAAAAAAGCTGTAAATGCCAGTTTGACTTGGCCTGCCCTACCATCCATTGAAGCATTGTGTTTAATACTTTATTTATCACTTCAACCTGGCCATTGTCCTGTGGATAGTAGGGTGTAGAGTTGTCATGTCGAAACCCTAATTTGATGCTATGCTCTGCCATCATTTTATTTTTGAAATGTGATCCATGATCGGTCACAATGGCCCTAGGAATCCCAAATCTTGCAATAATATGGTTGAATAAGAAAAGTGCAGCAGTCTTACCATCTTCGGTGTATGTGGGCATTGCGTCAGCCCATTTTGTAAAATAGTCAATAGCCACAATGATGCATCCATGCCCCCTGGCTGAGGTAGGTTGATAGTGCACAAATTCTATGCCCCATTCTACAAAAGGGCCAACTGCTACTACGTGATGGAGTGGATTTGGATGTGTGCATTTATTGGAAGTAAACATTTGACATGGTGGGGATTTCTTGATCGTCTCAATACAATATTTGAAAATGGAAGGCCAGAAGTACCCAACATGCAGGAGTTTTTGGGTAGTAGCCAACCCAGAAATATTATCGCCACAAGCTCTAGCATGGTAATCATTAAGGAAAATCTCAGCCTCTTCGTGTGTAAGGAAATGGCATAGGATAGAATCAACACCACGGTGGTATAGGGTATCATTCAAGACAAGGTAACTTTTATCCTGGTGGCGAACATGACAACGTTCATCTTGAGAGGTGGTAGGCTGGTATTGTAAGGTCTAGAGGTACAAAATGATGTCCCCATACCATGGATCAATCATACTAATGAGGAACAATGATTCATTAGGCAGGGAATCAAAGGGCTCCATATCCTCTGTAGTACGGGGAAGGTCAAACATAAGCTCTGCAAAGACAAGAAATTTCTTCAAAGTGCTCTTAGCAAATTCCAACTCAAATTCCTGGAGAATAACGACCCAATGTGAGTATTTTCCCCCAAGCACTTGACAGGTAAGAACATAGTACATGGGGTTGGAATTAGCACATACCATGGTGGTGCGGAGCAAAATGTAATGATGGAAATTCTGGACTGCAATGACTGTGGCAAGAGCCAATTTCTCCACATGTGAATAATGAGTTTCGGAGTCTAAGAGACTTTTGCTTGAATAATAAATGACATGTTCTATGTCATGTTCATTAGTTTGAACAAGGACCATTCCTACAGTAGAGAAGGATGCGGCCACATACATGGAATAATACTTAGTATAATTATGTGGTTACAATAGAGGAGCATGGGTAAGTGCATGTTTGAGATTGTCAAATGCGCATTCCGCGAAATAATCCCAAGAAAAAGGAGTATCCCTTTTAAGTAACCTCATAAAACCATGTGTCCTTTCAGCATAATTACAAACAAAATGGTATAGAAAATTTTCTTTCCCTTGAAAAATTTGGAGTTTAGTAACATTGGTTGGTGCGGGTAGAGCCAAGATAGCTTTGATCTTTAGGAGATCAATGCAAATGCCATATTTTGAAACAATAAATCCAAGGAGTCGACCAGTTTCCACACAAAAAACACATTTGTGGGGGTTAAGATAGATTTTAAAACAACGACATCTGATAAAAGTGTCCCTCAGATATTCTATGTGTAAATCCCACTGCTTGGAATGAGCAGGCAGGTCATCCAAATATGGTTCCACAAAGTATTTAAAATCATGGAAAGCATATGAAATGGCGCGCTGAAAAGTAGGGCTAGCGTTCTTTAAGCCAAAAGGAAATTTGTGGTAGGAGAAGGTTCCCCATGGACAAATAAATTCCATTTTATGCTAATCGGATGGGAGAATCTTGATCTGATTGTAACCAAAAAAGCCATCCATGAAGGAGAAGATGACACTTCTGGCGCAGCTGTCGATTATTTGATCGATATGAGGGGTAGGAAAATTTTCTTTTGGACAATCTCTATTCAGATCCCTAAAATCGATACAAACCCTAATAGTTCCCTATTTTTTATTGATAGGGACTATGTTGGACACCCATTCAGTAAAGGGTACGAGGTATATGAAGCCAGCCTTAAGAAGTTTTTCAACTTCTTCCTTAATGGCTACTGCTTTCCGTAGATGGACTTGTCTAAGTTTCTGGCAGACTGGCTTTCCACCAGGACATGTTTTAATTTTGTGGACAACTATCAAGGGATTGATCCCTGGAATTTCTTCATATGTCCATGCGAAGACATCTCTAAATTCCTTGAATAGGTCTGTGAAGGATCTAACCTCCTCAGGTGAGGAGTTTCGGCCAATATGAATGTTCTTGGAAATAACAGGTTTCACGGATATGCCTATAGGCATAGTTTTTGTAATGTTGCATAAATTCCCTTCAGAATCGACACTACAAGTGAGGATCGAAGACTGAGGGTTGAGGACTATATCGGATGAAACCATGGAGGCAAAGTGGTTTTCTACCATATGGAAAGGGGGAAGGAAAGAAGATCTGTGATGATAATCTTCCCAAGGAATCTCGTCTAATGAAATAACTTCCATAATAGACTCATCTGTAGGAAGTGTGTGTGAAAGATAATCTAGAGATGGGGAGGGGTGTTTGAGCCAATATGGCATGTGATAACGGTCTGAGGCCACCAAGAAATCATCATTGATGGTAGGATCACTGGCAGCTTGGATTGCATTGTACATCTCTTCAAAAGGGGAAAAATATGAGGATTCATCAGCAATTGCTTTTCCTTTGTCTGTATGAGAGCTAGAAATCATATTAATCGATGCAGTTCGCGAAGCAAGAGGAGGGTCGAAGGAAGGAAAGACTCCCATAAGTGAGGAATATTTAATGAGGCTGATTCCAATGTCTTGATATTGTGGTGTGTTCAAGAGTGGAACGTTGTTTGCATTATTTGTAAGCACTAGGTGTGATGAAGTCTAACTAGTCAATAGTAACAATCTTTTCTTGGAATGGGAACTGGACGACCCAAAAAATGGTTGACGCTACAGCTTGCATAGAATAAAACCAGTTACGACCTAGGAGTAAGTTGTAATCCAAAGGAGCGTCAACAACTTTGATCTGAATGGAGACTGACTTGCCCCCCAGTTCTACATGGATGGCAGGTAGTAATCCATAACGTTGAAATTCGCAACCATCAAAAGCCTTAAGAGTGGTAGGTGAACGGTTGATTTCTGGAGATCCAATGGCTCTCCAACACGATAAAGACATAATTGATGTAGAGGCACCCTCATCCAAAACGGTACAATGGACAGTCTTTATAGCAATATTTGTAGCGATCTGGAAAGCTAACTGATGTGAAAGTATCATCTTGAAATCATCTAGTTTGAAAGTGATGATATTACAATTCTCAGGATCCATAGCTCCAAGGGCAGTAATCAAATTTTTTGTTGAGTTGGGTAGGTTTGGAGTACCTCTAAAGTCGACATAGTGCAGGGTTCCTGGGCCAAATATTCAAAAATATTATAGTATTGGGTGGCATGAGCCTTAGGATTGATTATGGACTTATGTAGAGTGCCCTTTGGTGGCCGGAAAATTGTTTTAGGTATAGGTTTTTCAATATGAAGACCATTATTAGTAGGAGGTGTGGAAGTTGAGGGTTTTTCAGATGGAATATCATCAGGTTTCTTTTCTAGAGGAGGTTCATAACTGTGTGCTCTTGTATTCAGATTCATCATTTCACTATACATCTTATGAACTTCATCAGTGGAGGAAGAAGTTTTGTTCAAGGACTTGTGATCAATTAACTGATGTTGGGAAGGGAAAGGATCTTTTAAAATGGTTGGGTGGGTGAAGATTTTAAAAATTTACCAACTTCCTCATAACGAGGACATTCTTTTGTAAAATGATCACCTCTGCAGATTAAACAAGGGTACTTCACCTTTCTCTTTCCTTTTGAATCATTATTTGTATTCTTTGTTTTATTTCCTTCCCATTGGTTGTCAGGTTTTTTAGGTGTATTTTTCCCTTTTTTATTTCCTCCTAAAGATTCAGTGGATTGAACTGCATTTACTTCAACGGAAGCAACATGAGGGGATGTAGTTTTGGTAGGTGGTGCTTGTTGATGGGATGGAGTGGCAGGTTGTTTTTTAGAGGATTTAGTCATTGTTTGTGTCTAAACTGAACCAAGTTTTCCATCAGCAGGTGGTTCCGTAGCAGGTCTCGAAGGGTCTGTGGTAGGCCGAGGAGCATAGGGAATTAGATCATACAAAGTGCCTGACTGGGAATAAACCAAGTCAAGGTACTGAGTACAACTAATATCTTGCTCTTTGGTAACAACAACTCCAATGGCCACATATCTAGCTATGGGTGGAAGCAAAGACTTTGTGAACCAGTCAGGCAATAACTGATCAAGAATGGGAGCCTTAATCAACCTACGTCTTCTTCTCCATTCATGGATATGATTGGAGATATGGGTAGATGTAGTTTATAGAAGTGAGGTCAATAGGTCTGTACCTGTTACATACCAAATTGGTAACTGAAAATGTGTCAAAAAATCCATAGCTAAAGCATTGAAATCCCAAAATGAATGTCGTGGTAACTCGATGTACAATTTAGCTGCAATGCTGGTGAGGGTTCTTTGGAAAAGGTGTAGATGGATTGAACCGTCCATCAAAGAATTGGACGAACACCAAAGATGAAAGGTCATAACATGTTTTTTTGGGTCCTCACCAGGTTTACCATCGAATTTTGGGATATTGAAAGGTAGCTTAACTGGGATGGTGGGCCAAGAGGGGTCATGATGAATTGGGTCATTTATCAATCTTAACAAGTCTAGAAAATCTAAAGTAGCTAGAAATGGTAGTTGTTGATTTGGTTGCGGATACTGGTAATACTGATAGGGATTTTGCTGACCAGTATGACCATATGTGGATTGATAGATGGGTATAGATGATGCCCCCAAAGTTTGTTGAAAAGGTTTTTGGTTTCTAGAATTTCCATGGGGAGGTGGGCCCCTCGAGGGAGGGGGTCCTCCGAAAGGTGGTGGTGGTGGTGGTGGTGGTCCTCCTCCTCCAGGTGATGGTGGGGGTCCACCTCTGCCAGGTGGTGGTGGTGGTCCTCCTCCACTAGATGGTGGTGGTGGTGGTCCTCCAAATGGTCCACCAGGTCCTCCAGGTCCTCGTGGTGGTCCTCCAGGGGGAGGTCCACTGTATCCTCCAACAGTATTAACAGAAGTCCCTCCATATGACGGGATATTTGACCAATTTGGTTGTCCCCAAGGTACAAAAGCATTTCTGGGGTAAGGCATTCAAGGATAAATAGCTGCAGGCAATGGTTGTTGGTAAAATTGATTAACCATAGGCTGTTGAATTTCTAAATAAGTATATCCCCAAGAAGCTATATTGTTGATAGGCTGTGGCCCTAACGGTTGGCTTGTACTAGATGGGGGGGAACAACATGGGTATTGGTGGGGGGTATAACTACTGCAGGTTGTGCTATAGCTGCAACTTGTCTAGAACTAGGCATAGTTCCACTGATAGGTAATGTAAATCACGTCGGGGGTTACCCGCCGGCGTGAGAGTTTACTAACATGGCTTGATTTGAGGATTTCCCCCCAACCATGATAGGTATGGAAGGTCTTGTAATAGGTCCAGGATGTGACACTGTAGGGTTGTGGTTTAGACTTGGGTTACCTTGAAATGGAATTTCTTCAATAGGTCCTAATACTTGAGCTAGTGAACGATATCCTTCAGGCCATGGGTTATGAGAAGTCTCACCAGAAGTGGGGTGGCCATCAGAAGAAGGTTTAATTTTAGCTTCAGACCAAGGGTCTGTATTACAGGGTAATCATGCCATTAAAGTTTCATAACAGGACACAGGTGGAGGAATAATTCTTTCTACTCTCTCTGAAAAGTTACGAGCTCGATCGAGAGATGCATTAAGTCTTCTCTGTTCCTCCTCTCCCAAGGGAGGATTTCCTGGTGAAGGTCTAATAACCCCAAATTCAGCAATAGCTTGGCCCATAGAATTCCTCCAAAAAGGAGCATTCAAAACATAATATGGTGGGGCATAAGTATCGCCATGGCCTCCCAATGGCGGTTGTACAAAAACATCGGTTGTAGGAGGCAAATGGACTAAAGGACTAGAATGAGTAGAGAAATTTCCTCTGGGTGGAGTAAGTTCCATATGATCCTCAGCCAAAGTTGGTATCTCCATGGTTACCCCTTCTTCCCCTGCCATATTTAGAGGAGATTCAGGAGGTAAACCCTAAAACCTACGGAATTGACTCCGCGCAAGCTGCTCAACCATGGTGGCGGATGGAAGTCTTCTAACCTAGGTCAAAGAAGAAGGGAAAATCACACAAAAACACCTACATAGAGCTAAAGGTCACAAGAAATATTAAATGATAGGAGGGGTTCAAAGTCCAATTTCTCACCAGGATTATCAAGACTTTACAAGCTTCACCTGTAAATCCAAGACGACCAAGAGGTTAACTCGGTTTGGATAGGGTATCCTAGTGGGGTCTCCCGATATACGCAAGGTACATGGGAGCTCAAATCGATAGTAGTGCTATCTAGTGCACAACTATTCAAAAAGGGCCTTCCTATATACAATCGAGTGTGTGAAAGAACCTTTCTATATACCTCAAGGGTATGTGAAAGACTATTTCTATATACCGACAATACGTGGAAGAACCGCGCAAGTCCCGAGATGTAGCGCGGACAAATAACGATAGATCCTATGCTTAACGACGCCCGAACACGTCTCTAGCCTATCACTAAACTTTATATACAAATTTTAACCTAAATCTACCGTTGATTTTATCTTGATGATTAGGTGAATGTTTGTGGAAATGTTGTCTCCAATAATGCAGATTAACTCTATATGCAATAGAAAACACTTCTTTGACTTTTGATGAAAACTACTTAGGGTAAGGAGAAAAGTTTCCCTTTTTATTTTTTCAAGAACCTTAAAATAATGCCATTTCAACAACACAAACTTGAATCGAGAAATGCAAGAAAATGAAGTGTTTTCAAATACCAAAATTTTCAATCAAGCACTCAAAAGATTTATGAAATTTTTGACAAAGAAAATAAGCCTTTAGTGTGCATGCAAACTATCTTTGCTACAATGTCAAAAAATCTATTTCTTCTAATCTATTTATGCAAGAAAATGACAACTTATAAAGCATAAACAAGAAGAAATTGAAATGGTTATTTTTTTTATTTTCTTGGAAAATATGAGGCACTCAAAGCAGCCTGAAATGAACTACCTTAAAAGAGGCTATGATTTTCTTTTCAAAAGTAAAAGTTTCCAGATATTTCGTTAAAATCAAAACTGAAACTATCTACCATTTTCCCCTATAAGAATGAAAAATATCAAGCCTTTGGAACTGAGCTCAAAAGAGAATCAGGTTCACAAAATATTCTCAAATAGCAGGCCGATGCAAAGAACAAAGCACAATTTTAGAGAAGAAAACAAACCACACAGACTTTTTAGAAAAATAAAATTTTCTAAATAGACGAAATTACAGGGAGTTTTTGAAGCCTATCACAGAAGTCGAATTGGTGGACTCAGAATTCAGGACACGGGTGCCTACACCACCTTGTCAGTCAAAAGGAAAAGTGCCCTGTATGATGGACGATGCTCTGTCAGCTGAAAGAAGAAGTGCCTTGGAAGGAGGGCAGCACTCTGTCAGTCAAGGGAAAAGGCACCATGAACGATGATCAGAGCTCTATCAACAACAGAGAGGCACGCCATCCAGATAGTATACTGAAAGTTCAGAACTACAGGAGAAATAGGAAAGTCTCAGTTGAACTAAAAATGGTAAGAAAAAAACAATTACTCAGAGAACAATAAAAACTATATTCCAGAACCGAGGCAAATTATCATAAATAAAATGAAAGGAGTAGCTTACCTTACATATTGAAACAACAAATAGCAGAGAGAAAAACTTCACCAGTGGAATGGTTACAAAAGAGTTGTAGATCTGACTGGATTTGCACTAGATCTGACTAGATCTTCCCCAGATCTGATCAATTTAACTTCCCCAGTATGGTCGCCAATTTTTTTACTAGGAATTCTCAACCAGTGCTGACACTGCTTGTTTATTTGTAATGCAAAACACGACTATAGAACAAAATAATCACAGCCACATATCCTTCCCTTGAATAGTCAAATTAATTAACATAACACATCACATACCTCAACCGTAGACCTGTTTATCTTCTCTCTGAAAATTCCTTGAGATGATTCAATACCTGCAAGACAGATCAAAAGACAAACAAAAAGATGAGAGTATCATGATAATAAACTATCCATACTGATGATCAAGGAGTCCAATAATATTTAATCACAAACACAATAATCAAATATAGGAAAGGGAAATGTTTTTGTATTAATAATGGGTGAGAAGAAATACAACCAAAAGCCTTGATGTTGACAGCTTCTGTCTCAACAAATGTCTACAAACTCCAATGAAGATCTCTCTAGCTACAAGCTACCTCTACTTTTCCTCTATCCAGACTTCAATCTAGTAGCATAAGGATGCTTTTTCTGGTCTCTCTCACTCTCTTCATAGAAGCTCCATTTATAGTCCAAGAACCCATAGGATGACTTGACAAAAGGATAGAATAGGATCCCTATAGGTGAGGGAGGAGAATGGCACCTCTCCTAGACATACAGGAACCAATTCCATGAAGGATCACGTACATAATCTTCTAGAAAATTCTTTTTTCCCCTTTAAGTGACCATAAACTTTTTTAGGTAAATTGGACAGAGCGCTGATCTAGGATTTTTCCTACTGCAAAATGGCTAACGACGCTTTCTGCTCAACTGATGGAGGAGTCGACGACGCTCTGTGGAAAAGGTGAAAGAGCACCGTTCCTTCTAGGTCAGGGAAAAAATGGCCAAGGTGATCCAGATCAGGATTTTTGGGAGGTTGACAGGCAACAAGAAAGTCCTCTAAAGATTGAGTAGGAAATGTGAAATTTTCATGTGCAACAGATTGAAATTTCTCCAATTCTTTTCTGAATTTCACTACTTATTCCTCCAATGCTTCACATCTCATCTTTTTATGTAATAATTGTTCTTTTAGAACATCGCTTATTTTATTTGCTTCTTCTAGTTCTACCTTTAACAATATACAATTTGTACTATGTTCTTTAACATTCGTTTCATACTACATTAGCAATCGTTTTTGTTTTCTTTTCTTTAGTCTGAGTCTGTCAATTTCTTCCAATGCACTAATAAACTCACCTTCCATATCAACTATAGCATCTTCATCATTCATATCACTTCCAACATATTCATCTTCAGTACATTCTATGACCATAAGCATAAAATCATTCAATTTATCTTCACAAGATGACTCAGTGTTCGTAACTTCTGAGGGATCAACATCATTTGCACACAAACTTTTCTTTTTGTAGGTATTGTTTTTATTGTATTTCTTAAATGTGTGTTTCTTTTCATCAACATAATTCTGATCTTTTTCCTTATAAGGGCATTTATATGCAAAGTTCCCTACCTTACCACATTTGAAACATTTAAAATGAAACTTCCCTTTATATTTTCTTGATCCATTTTTCAGTCTTCTTACAAATTTTACCTCAATCTCTTCCATTTCAGAATCTACATGTTTGTTTGCTTTAAAAGAAGCTTCTCTAATGCACTAGTACAAAATGAGAAATTAATGACTAAAAAATGACTAAAATCTGGCTATAAATGACTATTTTTGAGTCGGTGACTAATAGTAGCTAATTTCCACTATCTTATAGCTAGTGATATTTCACTTAGTCATTAATAGCTTGACTAATTAGTCATTTATTTAGTCATTGATTTATTCATTGATAGTCAATAATTTAGTCATTGATAGTCAATGATTTAGTCACGGTTTTAGTCATTGATTTAGTCACTGATTGCAACAATTAATGACCAAATATACGACTAAATAAACTACTAGATGATAGAATATTAATGAATAAGCTAAATACGACAAGATACAGAAAATTAGATACTAATAGTCGTATATATGCGAATTTAGTCGTTTTTGTAGTCACAAATTTAGATAGGGTACGGAGGAATCGAACCACCAACTTCCTGCCTAATTATAGGCAGGTGCTCGACCATTGAGATAACACCCTTTAAGAAGTTATTGCTCGATAATGATGATATTCAAAAAAATATTTCATTATTCAAGCATACAAAGTAAAGATTATCAAGTTATTATAGATCCATAATGGCTTACCCTGTACTAGTCTTTTAAGTCATTTTTGCACTAAATAAATGCATTTGGAAGACTTGAAGGACTATTACAAGATAAGCCATTATGTGTATCTATAGTAACTTGATAATAATTATTTTTGTATGTTAATTCATCACATTCTACACAAACAAATCTTTTCAATGATAACCAAGCCAAGATAACCAATTAGCACCCAAATAACGCACCAATCAAACATCCCCTCTTGAAGGGGCAATGCAATTCCTATACTCACCAAATTCCTTTTGATTACAATCTTAGGACACATTTTACAACCACCCAATATAGTGAAAACCATTGGAAAATATGTGAGAGTTTCAACAAACTCAATTTTAAAAGAAATAATCATGGCAAATAGAAAACCCTAAAACAATGCACTATTACAAATGTTACATAATAAATCCTTATGGAAACACAAACTCTTAATGCAAAAATTGATTGTCAATTGATTCACCAAATGATTTCAATTTTGGGTTGTGAAGCTTGGGATTAGAGAGAATCATTGTTGGTAGAAAAGAACTTTTATGCATTGTCACAACAATAGAAAAATAATATTATAACGATCATTGTGTAGTATATACACATATTTGGTCTTTAATGAATACAATTAAGAACGCTATATCACTTAATTGCATTGTAGCCATTGTTGTCCACTACTAAAATATCTTTGACATGCCTTTACATGAACTCACATAGGACAATCCTTGCATTGTCCTCCACCATCTTTGCTTCAAAGTTGCGAATTTGCAATCACATATGGGAAAAAATGTCCACAACCACATATGGGAAAAATGAAAAAAAAAACCAATGGCCATGATTTAGAGTGAAATTGAGGACTTAAAAATATGTTCTTCCATAATCCTTTGGCTTGTTCTAGGCATTTGGCCCCAATTCTCTTTAGATCCAACTTCACCAACAACAAGACATACACTATCCTTATAATGGCATCATTAGATTGAGTCCTTCATTTAATGGGAGAATAAAAGTTAACATAAAATATGAAGTTAACATAAAATATGGTTATCTAGAAGATAACCAATTATCTAATTTTCAGTTATTATCCCTGGACTCTTTTACAAGGAAAGTTGAAGAGAATGAGACAAACCTGTTCTCCCATAATTTAGCCTCCCTGCTAACACGAACTTCCTCAATATTCTTGATGGCCTTCAAAGTATTTGGAACATTTCTATCATATCTCTATTCTTGATGGCCTTCAAAGTATTTAGAAAATTTCTATCATATCTCTTAGGCATGTTTCTTCTTCTCTCAAACTCGAGCGTTGTGTCCTGTTTGTTTCAAACCAACAATATTAACTGAAAAAATTCCATGTCTAATAATGTCATCAAATTAACTCCATCCACATCCAAACATGGCCTTAATCATTTGGTATGGCACAAAAAATGAAATGGTTTTCCTTGCATTCTTCAAAATTGTTAAAAAAATTACTATTGTTGCAAAAATCGACTAAGCTCGAAGTTTGTTCTAGCAACTATCTAACTGCAAAGAGATAGACC
The DNA here is from genome assembly GCA_001517045.1 of Pseudotsuga menziesii. Classification (NCBI taxonomy): domain Eukaryota; kingdom Viridiplantae; phylum Streptophyta; class Pinopsida; order Pinales; family Pinaceae; genus Pseudotsuga; species Pseudotsuga menziesii. The sequence continues at coordinate 760,937 of LPNX010175732.1, read as the reverse complement.
CAAATAAGTAATCATCTATATTGCAAGTTTGGATGAAAATTGTGGCACAACATGGGAAAACATGGGAAAACATGCCAACATGTCTCATGAGCACACAAAAGATTCCTTAGTAAGTTCTTTTCCATGTAGCTTTCTGTATGCTTTAGTCCACTTCACCTTTCAAGGGTTACGTTTCATTTTAAAATTCTTATGACATTTGGAATGGCAAAACCAGAATACCTGAAAATGAGAAAAAAGAAATTAGGAGATAGCACTATCATTTTAGTAGGCTAGGAAGAAACTGAAAAATTGCAAGACATGGCCTTTTTGGACAACTCAAATTCAATGTAAAATGTTATATTAATTGGATGACTGCTAGCTTCAGGATGGATAACAACCTACCTATTTTTTCTCCCAATCTTAGCTCAGTTAAAACATGCAGAATCTTCCTTTTGAAATTTGTCATTTATCATGTTTATAAAGAAATAAATGCAGTGGTAGACCTTCTGTCTAATGAAGGCTTGATTTTGAATTTCAATACAACCTGGGTCTTGCATACAAGAGCACAAAGAGGGTATTGGTATGCCATATCAGCCATGTAAAGTCAATATGATACTAATTCATTTGAAAGGAGAAGACTTTGATCATGAAGCTGTTTCAAAGGAGTAGTTGTTGACAAGATGCTCCTTGATGAATTCCTTAAACCTACAATTGAATGTAAAAATAAAATAACAGTAATTACATTTTCCTTCAGTAAAAATAAAAATAAGAGTAAGTAGACATATAGCTTACTCAAATGTCATCAGGGGATCAAATGATGAACTAGTCATCCACAATTGTGTTCTATCAGATGGGTATGTTTTAACTCTAATATGATGCATCGAAATACATGGCATAAGCACAGTATTCCTTAGGAAAACTAAAGAAATGAAAAATGAAAATAATTGTACTAAGTAGTTAGTTGTGTACCAAGAAAAGTGTGGCTTCGGTAGCCTCAAAATAAAATGTGGTACTTGCAACTAAATTGTTAGGATTGGGATCCTGCAAGAGATTATTTTTTCATGTAGTCAATCTATCAGTCAGAGACAAGATATTGTAAAAATACATACACAGGACTATACTCACAAGTCCTGGAGAAATAGTTATCCGAAGGTTGTTTAACAAATTTTCCATTTTAGAAAGTAGTAAAGGCTCCACACCTCTGACCTACATTTAAAACAATCCTTCAAGTTAGAGATCACCTAGATAAACTAACTAAATCCAGTGCAGTCTCAAATCAGCACAACTTTCCCTTCTAAAAATTGTTCAATCAACAAAGGCATAGACATTTGTTATCACCAACCTTGTAGTTGCCTATGTATGATGGATCCAAGATAGATGGTAGAGGGGCAAGCAACTAGGGAGGTGGAACCAAGACTACCTAGAATCCCAACTGAATGGTTGTCATGTCAATCAAGGTAGTCTTTGCTTTATGTTATCTAAGTCCAAGATAACAACGGGGGAGACCCAGATCTAATCCCAACCGGAGAGATCAGACCTAGACACCAGAACAGATCAAATGTGGCTTTGCGGTATGTAAGGTGTAAGGTAAATGGAAACCCTAGCTCTAGGTTTTAGGTACTAGCAATTGATGAAGATGACCACTGTGTTGGGAAATGTAACTATGACAGGGTGAGCAAGGACAGAGTTGGGACTGTCTAGTACCAAGGAGATAGACTTAGTGAAATATATGAAAGTATCAGGTAACCTGAGTTATCAAGGAATGGTCAAATTTCGGGGGAAAGAGGTTAGGAAGGGCTAGAGCTATGCTTGGAGATCGGTGCATGTTCATCCTAGTTTAATGGATTCAGTATCATCACAGTGTTTCAATGAACCCACCTGGGATATATCCTGATCTATGGACCTAGAAAAGGATTTGGCCTGGACGATTCAGGTTACAGGAAAATCAACAGAAGGAGGGCTAGCGCTAGGGTTTGAAGAGGCATATCTACAGATCTAGAGCAATCAAGAGACCATCAGCTCAGTGTTGGCATGGAAATGAGATCAGGATGGCCTGATCTACAAACCCAAATCAGAAAATTTCAGGAAAAATCAGATCTGGAAAAGTCAAAATTTGATGAGGGGGGGCTAGGAAGCTGAAAGTCAATTTTGCAAATATAGGGAAACCTGACAGGAACTAGCTCATCATTGGGGGTGTTATGGAATGAGTAATACCTGATCTACACACCCATGTAATTATTTTCTGGAAAAATTCAATTCTGGAAAAGTCAAATTTTCAATGGGGCGCTGGGGTTTGAGCAGTCAAAAATTTAGATATAGGGAAAAACAGTCAGAATTAGGGTATCGTTGAGGATGATTCAGTGAGAGGGATGCCCGATATACAAAACCCATAAATGTTTTTCTCAAAGATCAAGTGGTTCCACGATTAATTTTTTTTTGGATTTTATTATTTAGGAGTTCTTTTGAGAAAATTGAAGGAAAGAAGGTACAATGGATTGAGATCTGAAAGAGAAGAGACTTACCTATTATATATTACTTGGAAATTCTTGTATATTCCTTGTTGATGATCATCCCTACCATCCTGATCAATTCTGGAAGATATGAGTGAGTTCTAATACCAACGTTGTGTTCCAAGTGACCAATGCACCCTCTCTCCTGCACAAGCAAACATCAACAATATCAGATTTTCCGTATCAAGAAAGAAAAGCAAGATCTACATAAAAGTAACAAGATGCAATCATAGATCACAATGAAACTAATGAAAAAACCCTTGTCACATACGAAACCAGTCCAAGTGAGTTGAGGCCCCCCTGCAAAAATGCCCAAGATGAAGTCACCCTCTTGTAGACAAGACAAATAGCCCGAAAAAAGAGTATAGATATCACAAAATATTATGAATGCTATGAATCAAAATATTTTCCAATCACCACCGAAGAACACCAGATGCAAAGAAGATCCAGAAAATATCCACCAAAAAATCTTTCTATTAATCAGATCCAAGAGCTAAAAACCCTTTACAAATGAGAAGCTCTCTCCTTTAAAGAGAAATGAGAGAACCAAAATCCTAACCACTTTCAAAATGAGTGGCTAATATTAAAAGATAAAATATTCTAATCAATGGTTGAGATGAGCTCAACATACGATACATGGATCAATATAACCATAAAGTACGAAAGTGAACTAAATCACCCATAAAGAGGGTACCCCACTCAACAAGAAATAAATGAAGCACATGGTGGGTCCATGGAGTGTTAACTAACTACCTATGGGTGCCCCATGGCACAATAAAATAATATAATATTTTAATTCTTTGACTTTGTGCCTCCTTGAGGAAATCATGAGCCTCCCAAAAGCTCTAGAAAATAATATAAAAATGCCCAAAAAATAGGTGTGGGCCCAATCAAGTACTGCAACTGCAAGAGAAGGTGTGGAGGACATCACTCTCATCATCATGACTCATCCCATGTCATTTCCTTGCCTCAGTAGCCCAAATCAATTTCTTCATTAGCCATTTAATCATTTATTAATCAGCCTCGAGAAACATGAACCTGCCAAAATATCCTCCTAGGGTTCCCGCGTTGTCAAAATGATCCCACCAAGCTCTCTGGGATAGGGGTAATATGGTAAAATCAAGTGGCTGCACCCCCTATTACCATACAATGCCATAGGATATCCAAATGAAACATATCCCTACTTAGACACATCATCCTGTGAAGCCAAACTGCATCAAAAAGGTAAAATGAGCCTGATCATCTCTGCAAGTGCCCGTAATTGAAAATAAACTGTCTCATTAGACTCAGATAGTCCAAATCCATCTAGGGTGTATACTCATACCCTTTCCAGGTCTGTTCCTGATCATCATAAACATCCAATAAACAATATAATCACCTGTAAATGACCATATACCAATAATATAACTCAGACTATCATCCATCTGCTGTAAGTGCTACAAGGCTAAGACATTCTCTACAAATCATTTAAGCAACAATCACAACAAGTAGCGGTCATTTCACTAGTGGTACATCAACCAAATACATATATAGGGCTTTATTTATTATTACTCAGACTAGACTTTCAGGACTATACTCACTTCATAGTTGTATTCAATTTTCTAGTGAAGGGTGAAGGATAAAATTGACAAGGCTAGGGAAAAAAATGACTTCCTACTTAACATCATGAAACTTTGGATATGGAAGGGGAATACTCACTATAACCAATGCCAGACAAACAACAACACAGGGAATGGCAGTGCCTCACAAATGGTTGAGTTCTTTAGAGAGTGCTTATTCAACTTAGGCATCATGTCTACATCAAGTTTGATCCAATTTCATTAGAATCATCAATTTTATTTCCATGGCCTTTTTGGCCTATATGTCCTTTTGGGGACTTCTCTAGTGCTTAAAAGCATAGCTAACTGCAACTTTCATCCATGACATTTTCACATTTATAAGGTCAACAATATTTGGATATAGCATATATTTAACCATTGCTTTTTTGGACCTTTTCTTATACCCTTCGAGGAGTATTTTAGCATTTCATTGCTCTCGCCCTTTTTTACATATGTTAAGAAACATAGTTTTAGCATTTTCATTTTCCATGATCGCATATAAACATTCCCAATATAAGTAGTACATGAGCTTTTAGTTTTATCTAACAACATCTCAAGTGACTAGGGGGATTTCTGCATAGTGCCAAACATTGGGACAACCAACTAGAATGATTTAGGCATACACTCCAACTCACCAAAGGCAAGTTCTATCACCAACTTAGAGCCAAGACACACTATAAACAGGGAGGTTTGTCAAGCAAAGGTTCTAGCATGGAAAAAGGTCCTCCATGCCATAAGTCAAGAAATCAATTGGGTTGAAAACAAAAATTGAAAGTAATGGATGGGTGGAGACAATGAATAATGAAGCCAACATTAGAAATCCAAAAAAATGGTGGGAATGACTTCCTCTAATCTCCCTAAGGAGGGTAAAACCAATGAGTATAGATCAGGAACTTCAAAGTCAGAGTAGGGACATAAATACATAATACAAATACATCCAAGTCCATATAATTATGATCACCAGATCATGACACTACATGTTAATACATGTCACAAAGATGAGTATAAGAGCAATGATAACCATAACACAATATAATAAAAGCTGAGTCATAATCATGCATAAAATCCATCTAAAACATCATCTGTCCAATGAGAAAGCACTGATATAAATCTGGGCATCAATAACTACTCTGTAAATGACTAAATGGCTACATTGGCCCTCAAATTTGAGTGTCCTAAGACTCAGTCCTGACATGGGAGAGTACAATAGTCCGCAAATGAAATAATGATCCTTCAAAACTGCTCATCTCAGCATCTCATATGTAAGAGATCTGGCTGAAAAATGTACTGTATCCGAAAAATAGAATATGGTAGCTCAGCTACTATATATGTGATGACAACATTTAAATGAACAGATACCAATGGTGTCACTTGTCAAGGACAATTTCCATATACTATCCTAAAAGGTGAACAACCAGTCTAAAATACCCTATGTAACTTGATCATTATATCATCTCAACACTTGCAAAGCACTATAGTAGCATGAATCAATGAATAAGAGGTATTGAGAATATAGAGTGTAGCTTACTCAAATCTAAGATAAAAAAAATATTTAGATTACTATTTAGATGACCAAATAGTCTTGCAGTTGATGACAAAAATGAGAGATTACTTTAGACTATTAACCTTTATATCATATGCCTTCAATGACCCAAAATGTATATAAGATAAGAGCACAAATCCACACTTTCAAATATATGTAAGGATGAATAATAATATAACCATATGGACTGAATGTATTGGGGCCATTCTCTTAAATATATAAATAGAACAATGCTTCCCCAATATACACAAAACAAGATAATGTTTCTAAACTAAGATAATGTTTCTAAACTACTGTATTAATGCCAAAGAGAGACAATATGGGAATATGAATTGCAAAACAAGATTACTGCATGGGAGTTTTTACCTCAGATGTCATTAGATCATGATATGCACATTGCATAGTACCATGGCCAGTTCAGATCATTTACTAAATTTGGCCATTCACTAAATTGAGTGGTGCCTCATTATCCTTTCTTCGGAGATGCACTTCAACTCTGGTAGATGTTTTTTGTTTATCAGAATATTAATCATCAAAACCCAATGTTAATTGTATGCACAAAAATTAAGAACCAGCAAATAACTTGACATGGCTGTTCAAATAGAGCATAGCTAAAAAAAAGAGACCTGAAAAACCCCTATTGTAGAGATAAATGGGTGAATAGATTTTACAAAAGGGAAAAACAAACCCAAATGATTGCAAAGAGATACAACCTTGCATGGTACTTAAGGAACCACAAAAATTGATCTAAACTCATTAAACAATAATGATTGGATTACCTCCTCTTCTAAAACAGAAACCAATGATTCCATGTCTCCTCCATTCATAGGCATCGCCACCTTATCCTCCATTTCTTACTTCTACTCAATATTTAGAGAAATTAGAGCAGAATAATGAAGTTCTTAATCATTTTCAAACACAAGATTTAACAAAGCATGCATTACTCCAGAACAAGATATCAACTACTTTTTAGAATAAAACTCAGTACCATTGAGCAAATGGAAAAAATGTTATAACTTTGGGGATATTCTGCTAGACTTGAGACATAGGAAAATGTCATGGGTGATAGGACCAATGAGCTTCAAAATATATGATATTAAAAGGAATGAAATCTTGAGATCATCTATTCTCATAATCAACATAAATGGTCCCAATTTGAGAACTAAGATCCTCAGGATAGGAAGGGAATAGAATAAGATGGTGTAACATTGATCATATTGAAATTTGTCAAAGGTTGGATAGAAGGGGCAATATGTTCTGAATATGATGTCCTGAAGATTGGGAAAATCTCATAGGGTAAGGCATAAGATACTGTGAAGTGCATCATATTGGATATTCATCACAGGTTGGGTAGGTGTAGCAAAGAGGGCCACACATTGAGATATAAAGTTTTGAAGGTTGGCCAATCTTAGAGGGAAAAGCATGAGATGAGATACTGCAATAAGCATCATAGTAATAATCTCACAGTTTGGGTAGGAATGTTTGGAAGCTAGGGTAGAAGGAGAAAATGTGGTCACACCTTGAAAAATAAGTATAGGCAAATGTCATGGGTGATAGGACAAAGGAGCTTCAAAATATATGAGAGTAAAAATAATGAAATCTAGAGATCATCTATTCTCATAATCAACATAAATGGTCCCAATTTGAGAACTAAGATCCTAAGGAGTTCAGGAAGGGAATAACATAAGATGGTGTAACATTGATCATATTGAAATTTGTCAAAGGTTGGGTAGAAGGGGCAATATGTTCACTCCTTGACATGTGATGTCCTGAAGATTGGGCAAATCTCAGAGGGAAAGGCATAAGATACTATGAAGTGCATCATATTGGATATTCATCACAACTTGGGTAGGTGTAGCAAAGAGGGCCACACATTGAGCTATAAAGTTTTGAAGGTTGGCCAATCTTAGAGGGAAAAGCATGAGATGAGATACTGCAATAAGCATCATATTAATAATCTCACAGTTTGGGTAGGAAGGTCTGGAAGCTAGGGTAGAAGGAGAAAATATGGCCACACCTTGAAAAATAAGTTCCTAAAGAATGGCCCATCTCATAGGGAAAAACATGGGATATTGTGATGTGAGACATATTTATTAATGCCACAGTTTGGGAAGGAAGGTTTTGAATATTCTTGCCTTGGAGCAGCCATATAATGTATGCTATTTCCAAATACAAGGAAAGCCAATCTAACCTTATTAGTGCAATATTCTGTGGGTATTGACTAGTTCCTACTTTTTGTGTAAGCAGGTATAATCTATCTTGACAATGTGGACAATATTGTGCCTGAACTTGACAAATCCATGGATGGCATACATTGCAAGCAAGCCAATTTGAGGAAGCTTTGCATTAGCTACTATGAAGCAATATGAATAAAGAACACCATTACCGTAACTAAGCAAGTAGAAAAAACAACTTTTTTTTATTATAAATTGCATTAGTAAGTTTCCACTTTGAATGATCTTACAGGAAAATCCACATATAATAGGTACAGCCCTAACAATCTGAGCAATCACTAACCTAATAAATGCATCATTCCAGGACCAAAACTGTTTTAATTCTACAGCCATATTAAATATTCAATCTATATAATAAAGTACAAACCTGGTCAGATTTTACCCCAAAAAAGAGACCAAAAACCCCTATTGTAGAGAGAAATGGGTGAATAGATTTTACAAAAGGGAAAAACAAACCCAAATGATTGCAAAGAGATACAACCTTGCATAGTACTCAAGGAACCACAAAAGTTATCTAACCTCATTAAACAATAATGATTGGATTACCTCCTCTTCTAAAATAGAAACCAGTGATTTTGTGTCTCCTCCATTCATAGGCATCACCACCTTATCCTCCATTTCTTACTTTTTCTCAATATTAAGAGAAATTAGAGCAGAATAATGAAGTTCTTCATCATTATCAAACACAAGATTTAACAAAGCATGCATTACTCCAGAACAAGATATCAACTACTTTTACGAATAAAACTTAGTACCATCGAGCGAATGGAAAAAATGTTATACCTTTGGGTATATTCTGCTAGACTTGAGACATAGCCTATCTCTACCCATGGAAAGTCTTAGGGTCCATGGGTGAACAGATTTTACAAAAGGAAAAAACAAACCCAAATGATTGCAAAGAGATACAACCTTGCATGGTACTTAAGGACCCACACAAATTTATCTCACCTCATTAAACAATAATAATTAGATTACCTCCTCTTCTAAAACAAAAACCAGTGATTCTGTGTCTCCTCCATTCATAGGCATCACCACCTTATCCTCCATTTCTTACTTCTAATCAATATTCATAGAAATTAGAGAAGAATAATGAAGTTCTTAATCATTCAAAGTCTTGGGACTTTCAATGTTGTCCTCAGTCTAACCCAATACAGAATTCATTGCTGTATTTGAAACAATACTCAAGTTAGACTAGGAGTTCTCAGCTTCAACACCATTCTGGCCCAAAACATAATCCCTTGTTGTGTTAGAAACCTTTCTCAAGTTAAAATATAAATTTTCAGCTTCATCCTTTGACTGATCCAAAGAATTCATTGTTGAAATCGAGTCATCTCTTGTCTCCATGCTCAGCTTCTCTGAAACAGAATCCAACGTTGAATCTAACATCCCTCTCAAATGCATGGAATTTTCATTTAGAGGTTCAATTTGACATGTAACAGAATCAAAAGTGGAGATTGATGCTTTTCTTGAATCACAAATGCAGTTCTCACCTTCAAGCTCGGGATTATTAGAAAGAGAATCCATTGTTGAATTTGTTATTTTTCTTAAGGTAAGCTCAAGATTATCAGGTTCAGTGTTAGAATCATTGGGAACAAACTCTAGAGTTGGACATAGCATATTTCTGAGAGGGATGCTTGACTCATTAGAAACAGAATCATAATTTGAATATTGAATATTTTGCAAGCTATCATATCCCTTCTCATTATTTTGTTCCTGCTTAATTGAAGCCAAAGTAGATGTTGGCATATGATATTATATTAGCATTAATCCCTTCCTTGAACTACAATTGGAATCCACAGCTTCAACATCATCCTTAGTCAAAACCAAAGTTGACACTTGTTTCAACTGTTTGCTCAGCCGATCTGGAAAAGAATCCAATACTGAATTTGAAAATTTCTGTATGCTATGAACCTGATCTGAAGCAGAATCTGATGTTGATGTTGACATTGAATCAAATCCCCCTATCATGCTAGAAGCTGGTTTCTCGGATTCAACCTAAGGCTGATCAAGAACAGGACCTAACATTGAATTTGACTCCTCTGAATGAGGTCTTCTTCCATGTTGGTTTAACACTCAAACTGATTCTAGGCCTTGTGGCTCTTAAAGACTGTAATTTACTAACTGCTTTTATTCTTGGCTCCAATTTTCAGTTGGAAGATATGGTAAGCATGCAATTGAGTAAATTAGGTCTGCCTTCCTACACCAACAAAATGACCATGTCTCTTCTGTACAATTCATGGTATTTGCATGTTCCTTAACTGCTAAAACAGATTTGACTTTTATGAGAATCACTTCGTAGTACTACATCTAACTTGATCCAGTCCTTGCTTGAGCGTTGAAAGGAATCTTACATATTTCTCCTTAAGAATTCTTGATACTAATATTGAATTACTTCATAAATGTGAATCTTTATCATTGCACCCATGATATCATGGTCTACTGGTCACTTTGGGTTGACAACTGGATCCATATGGGGACTTGTACATTTCTGGAAGGTGCAAGAGAAACTCCAAACAATTTCATAGTTGCTGACATGCATGATCTACTTGTCGAGAAAAAATAATGGCAGGAAACATGTTATGTGATGGATCCAAAACTTCACATCTCAATCACACCCAACATACAATCCAAAATATTCTTGTCCAATATACAATGTTTTCAAAAATGGCTCCACAAACAAGGAATGAGCCAACATACCAAAGGGAACATAAATGAAACCTATTGTTCATGAACATCAAGCTTATTCTCCAATGCAACCACTTTATAATCTCATCAACATCATGAGATCTTTTCTTGTGTTTGGTAATTACTAATAAACCAAATCAAATCTATGTCAATCATCTTGTCTAGGTTGGATGGAATCTTAGTCAATGCATGGTTGAACACTGAAGTGAGCTCCAAAAGATGGAAGTGCACATCAAACTTGTCCAACATTAAGTGTGTCAAATATGCTTGCTCTATCCAATATAGGGTAGGGATAATATAACCTCCGACATGTGAATATGGAAGCCCATTAAAATCCATGAAATAGCTCCACGGATCACCATATGCTTCTCCAAACCCCTATCTACATGCTCCAATAGTCAACTTCCAAGATTTGACATGAAAATCATTTGCCATGCCCTCAAGAAACCAAGGTTTCAAAGACAACTACAATATAATCCTACATAGAATTTGTTGTCTTTATTTGTTACCCCTTATCAAATATGCACATGAAGTAGGACACAAAAAATCAGATCAAAAAATCATCAGATATAAAAATCATGTACAGATATAAGATAAAAGCATATTCATGCCATAATATCTCCCTAATGCTTGAATTGTTTCCTAACTATATTCCTTGGGTTTCACAATTAAACGACTTCTGTAATATATGACTGCCATATGCATTACGGTCCAAATGTTATTTATTGTTCACAATATTCCCTATTGCAGTGTAAGGGTCTCCAATGAACTTGGTACTGGGAATGCCGAGGCTGCATGATTTTCAGTTTTTGTTTCAGTGGCTACATCTTCAATCATCAGCGTAATTTTTGCAATAGTTTTTCTTCTTTGCAAAAATGTCTTGGGTTATCTCTTTACAAGTATCCCAAGTGTCGCAGAAAGAGTCTCAAAGTTGGTTCCATTTCTTACTACATCTATCCTTCTTAATGGAATACATGCAATGCTCTCAGGTAAGTACTTAACATATCCACTACTGATGAATTTTTTTATTTTAATTAACTATTTATTCCTTGGTTAATTAAATAACCATGCACATTAGAGGGAAATTACAGAACAAAATGTAAGCTAACATCTAAACCCATATTTGATCAGGTGTGGAAATAGGATCTGGTTCACAATACTATGTTGCTAATGTGAACTTAATATCTTGTTATATGGTTGGATTGTCACTAGGCATACTCATATGTTTCAAGTTCAGATTGGGGATAACTATAACTATTCATGGTCCCTTACTATAGATGAATTTAGTCATTTCTAATTTCTTTGGATTGTTTAGTCTATGAGACTAGTTACTTGACTGATATTTTTTCTTTTTAAGAATGGTTTATATATTCATGCTTGGATTGCTTTTAAACATTTTTTCTATGTTTGCAATTGCTATGGTGAGATAGTTGGAATGTATCAAAAGTCAAATCAAGAAAATTAAACAGCGGTTTACATAACACTTGTTTGAATACCTCTGCAGTTTTGTACTAAAGACTACTGAAACTTTTAGTTTTGACTTTGTCCTTTAATCATACGGATTTTTCCATCAATAGTTATCTTTTTGCAATAATCTTTAAGAGTTCTACATCCTGTTGTTCATTTATTCTCTTTATGTTTTTTGTGTTCATCATACTTTATTTAGAGTTCTAACATGGTGTGAGAGAAAAGATCTGAATAATGGGAATGAGGTCCTATTAAGATCACAAATCAAATATTCAGACCTGCAGATCTTGAGAACAAGAAGTTTGTAACTTGTAAGTGGGGTGCATTAGAGTGAAGTTTGTAATTATTGTGTTCCATATGAAATACTCATAATAATGAATTATCTACAATGAGTGATCTCATAAAATTCTTTCAGTTCTCCATATCATACAAACACCTAATTGCATGAGAAGAATATTATTTCTTACAAATTTCTCATTTCTTTATTTTTCTTCGATGGGAGATGGTTCTCTAGAGAAAGCCTTGGCACCCAAAATCATCTTTTTGATAAGTTTTCTAGAGTTTCTCATGGCTCACTACACTACAACATCACCTTTAAAATATAAAGGTAGAAACAATGAAGAAGCTGTGGGAAATATGCCTCCCTGTAGGTAATGGCCTCTTGCTTATAAGTTTCTTTATTTCTACTCGAAAGTGCCAAAGGAAAATTCTCTTCTTCTACTGTTACATATATCCATGGAAAATATCTGCACCAGCAGCCCCTAACATGTGCCCTTCTGCTGGTTGTAAGCTACAAGATAGTGCCTAAACTAGGTTCCTTCGATATGCAAGGACTTTGACATTCAGATTGAAGAAACTGATGAAAAATGCACCCTCTTCCTGCTGTCATAATGATAAAGACCATGCTGGAAAGCACATGTGGAAGAATCCTTGTGCTAGTTTGCATCAATCTTCACAAATCAGATCCTCCTTGACAAATAAGTGCACCTTCTCCATGTTTTGGTATGCCCACTTTCTTTCCTTCATCTACAGGATTAGAATAAGGTGAAAATATTAACATAACAATTTATAAGAATCTTAGATATATCAGTTTTGTAGCATCCCTCCTCATTGCAACCATCTGTCGATTTGCACAACACCCACAATGACCTTATTCTGACTCCTGCCACATCTGTCCATTAATCTAGGCCACCGGAAGACACTTTCTAACTATATTATTCTGCTGCAATAAACTTTCCTGTAGTTTTAGCAGTGATTAATTCACCTTCCCTGCTTTAGTTAACAATTCTTTACACATATAAAGGAAGAAAATAAGGGGCATCTAAAGGCACTAGACCTCTTGCCTATCATCTTATACAAGAAAGTGTTGATGAATTAAACAACATTGAGGCTTAATGGTTACATACAAGGTGCTAATTTATCTTTCTATACCTCCTCACGCCTACATGCCATGAATTCATACCTCCTCTACCATGGATAAAAATGTTGTTCTACCCTTTTATTTTGGTCTCCTGTTCATTGCTGTCATATTTAATTTCATGAACAGATCTGATTAAGTTTCCTGTACTATACTTTTCTATTGGATGTATACTACAGGAACAAACCCCAACAAGGCTCCTTCAACCACCAAAAGGTCTTGCGATGTCAACCACACATCTGCTATTTTTTCCATGGTGGTAACTGCAACCATCAAACTTTAAATGGTATACTCCACAATGATAGGTATAAAAATTATATTGCCTGTCAACAAAATTGCTGGAAGAAACTACCATTCCTAGCACATATGCACAAGTTAACTTGGTGTTTGTCTATAAGAAAAACCATGCATATTGATGATTATATCAAGATAAGGTGGACCTCTTATGTGCAAGGCATATAAAACCACAACTCTTCAGCCAAAATCTAACTGTTGTAGCCATATTCTTTCAAATTTCTACTGTAAATTTGATCTAAACTCTATATTATCCCACAACTAGCAGTCCATGCTCTACTGTAGCCAGATAAGAGACAAAAATTTTCTTGGTTACTTCCATAGTAACATTAACAACACTATTGAATTTTATTTCTACTGAATTGCACTTTTAAACATTTAGATGTCACAACCTTGCACATTTTTTAATTTTTAGGATAAAACATGATGAATAGTAGTGCACATTTTCCATGTCAATTTATTCTGTAACATCCTTGCCTCATTTTTCTGTTCTAAACATATCCATGAAACAAGTCCTCAGAAGAGAGCATAACCACCAATTGACCTAAACCTCTATGCTGCTGTTAAGATGCATTCACCCCAAATTAGCAAAGGTTGCCCCCAGGTTTACCATTCATGAATTGGCACAGGTTGGATGCTAAAAACTTGCACTTCTCCTACACAGGTTGGCCTCATTATCCTTATAAAAATAATACTTAACTCAAACTTGAGAGTTTTCTCAAGCTTAACCTAAGGTTAAGCATCTTAAACCTGCAAGGAACTTGCACTGCAAACATTTAACACATGAACTACACAGAGGAGTGAATCGGGTGTTAACAGTGGCTTATACATAAACCTTGCAAAATTATTTGATGGTTTTGGGGTCTCTCTTTCTTGACATACACACTTTTTTTGCAGTTGATTGCTATTAGATTCCATCTTATCCATGCATGATTTCATATATTACATGATGAAAGTAGTTATCTACCCCCCATTTAGTGATTTATTTTTTTTATTAGTCAATTTGTAGATCAACAGTCATTTATGTTCCCTACCTTTCATACTTTCCAGGGAAGCCCACAACGTTAAAATATGGCTCATGTACCTTTTCTTTTTTGTGTTCAAGGTTGTGTTGTCTAATGGGCATATTAATTCCTTGATGTAATGTATGAAATCATCATCTATGTGTGCTCCCAATATTTTCAAGTTCAACTGATCGCTTGTGCTCTACACGATAAATTAAGATTGTTTTATTTTCTTCCTTGGCAAGTTATTTGGGACACATTCTTTCTAGAAGAATTTGGATTTAACTTGCAGCAACAAAGTATGTAATTGGAAAAATAGGGAGCACACATGGAAAAATTGGAAAAAATGTATATGACTTAGACTTGGTAGGTATATTTATAAAATATACCACTGTGATAACTTTTACCATTACATGAAGGGTTATGCATATGCTGCGGACCATGAGTCATTGTTTGGTTACCTAGACGAGGGGTGGTTAACCTACAATAAGGACCATTTGGGTGCCGCTAAGGCATGTGACAGTGCACTAATTTATTTCTGAGTATCATGCTGGAAAAAATATAAAGGTTTGTTTCTAATCTAAACCCTTTAATTATTCAACATGTGTACCAAAAAAGAAATGAAGTTGCTAATATTTTATCAAAAGAAGGTTGACAGATGCATAGAGGAATGTGGTTTATTATGGAGAATCATGCAGGAAAAAGATCACCAAGCAAGGATCCTTTCATAATTATGGTTACTACACCTATGGGTCTGTTTGGCCTCTGTTTTGTTACCTTTCTGTAGTTTTATGAAAACTTTGGTGTTCAGATGGTATAGTTTTGTTTCAGTTTTGTATATATTTCTGGCTGTTTACAGACTTTTTAAGTGTACACTTGATGAGTGCTGGTTTCTAACTGATTTATCAGTGGCTACTATGATTTGTTTTCCTTTTTTGGAAGTTGAACAGAGAGGACTCAATATCTTAGGAGATCTGATAAGAATCAATATGTATGTTTTTGCTGGACATGGTGATAGTTTCTAGATCAATGCTTTAAATAACATCGATAGGATGAAATTTTGTTTCACTTTTTGATGATATAAAATTAAGATTCTTTTTCTGAGGAAAAAAATAGTGCACAAACAAATATATTGAACAAAATAAAAAAGGTTAAGACCCGAAGAACTACCACCCAAATATAAACTACACAGAGCCTTTATTGATAGATTCTGGTTCTTCTCACAACCATTTCTTAATATTATAATAATATTTGATTTGATATCCCGCAAACTAGCATCAGTAATTAACTGGACATAACAAGTCCTCGCTTGGAGAGTTTGTCCAAAGGTTGCTCTCTCAAAATATACAGACCGTTTCATTTACAGCAATAACAATATTAATAAAGGGAGCAAGACAGGGAAATTCCATAGTTCCTTGCATAGTAAGAAGACCAAATAGTAAAAGGAGATAAAATATGCTGGATATTTGAGAATTCAACCACACCTAAGTTAATGAATATGTGACTCCACTTATACCATATAACTCTGCTCTCTTGAGTGCCTGCAGTATCATATTGAAATTAAGTCTCAATTTCTATATAGTTCTAATGACTGAAATTGAACAAGCATTATTTATCATTTTAATAATAGTGTACGTGTGAATAAACCCATTGCATATGCTCTTGGTTGTTTGCATCAAAATTTTTTCCATGATGTTCCTACAAGAGAAAAAAAACTAACATCTTTATGCAGGCGTGTATTATGAAAACAAGATATTTAGAAGACCTGCAGCCCTAAATAACCTTCAAATGAAAATATAAGGCATCATACCTCATCCCACTGAATTAGATGGGCATACTCGATACAATGAGCAACTGTCCTTGGAGTCTCAGCAAGAGTACATAGTGTAAATTTAACTTGTGGTGGGAAAATCCAAACAGTACACTCAAAGCATGGTGTGATTCCTGGTAAGATCACTCTGGCATGGCCCTTGAATCCTTCAGTCCCCCCATCAACCACAAGTTTAATTGTTTCTTCGCATTGCTTTCCATTAGATTTGTACTCTAGATTTGCATATAAAAGAAGAAAGATTTTTAAGTCAAACTTATTGTAAATAAAAAATTTTACAATAAAAGGGTAAAGTTCAGAAAATGAATCCCTATTTCTATTTCAGTGTATTACAAATGAAAGGGAAAATAGGAAGTTTCATATAAATAGAAATGAAATATTCATGGGCCAATCTGATAGAGAGTTAACATATAATCCTTGCTGCCAAACCAACTGCTCCTCTTAACAAAACCATTTTTTCCAAAACCAAATCAAGAGGACCATAATCAATGAACATGGTTGGATCAAACCCCCGTGAAGAAAATAATGGCAAAGACATCCAACGAATTTTGAATTCTTTGTAATGAAAATCTCTTTCTTGGACTGAATGCAAATAAATTACACAGAAATCTAGATAGCTCCCTGCATGCCTCTGTAAAAATAAAAATGAAGGATTCCAAATGTGAACTTTTGAAAACATACCATAAGTAAAAATGAACTAACTCCTTGGATTCAAAATATAAAGTTGGGATAATAGCCTCACTTATCTTGTCCTTGCACTAAACATTTATAGAACTAAATTAGGTAATTGGCAACCTATGATCCAAAATGTATTGAGTCAAATTTTGAATTGGGTAATTATATGCTTATATTCATCTTCCAGATTAGTTCTTCTTAATGTTGTACTAGGACTCATAAGAATTCCCCACTTTAAGTTTCTCATACTTTTTGGCTGCAGTTTCACTGTCATCAAGAAGAAAGAATTTAAGGGGGATTCTTGTGTCTGCCTTCTGAAAAAAACATGGGGTTAGGTCCTAGGAACTAGTGATCTCTCCCTGTATAGACAAACTCTTCTTGCCAAGGTGGGTCTGCAGACTAGGAGTGTCCCCATCTCAGCTGTTGCAAAAATCCACCTTCAAAAATATTGTGGAGCATGCCTTGAATTGTTTCTAATAACCTGCATCCCTTCCCAAGCTGACTGATAGGTCTTAATAGCATAGTAAGAAACTATTCCATTATTTACAATTTATTATCATGTAATTTAAGGAGAAACAAGGTAAATATGTGGAGATATTTCATTGTGGGAGAGAATCCTCCTTCCAAAATATTGTATAATATTCCCTGAATCACTTTTAACAACATTGAGTCCATTTGGAAAGCTGGCTCTGAGATATTAAATAACAAAGTGAGAAGCTGTTTGATTATTCTTAAATTCTCTTCAAGTAGTTATTCAGCAGAAAACTTCCCAATGTGACAATTCTCAATCTATGAGAATTTTAATAATTCAAAAGTTTTATGGATAACTGTCAACACTTGTCCCTATGTATACTTCTAGTTAATTGACATATAATTAAAACTATAGGAGATAGTAGCTCCTACATCAGCTGCAGATGGTGCTTAAAATGGTTACATACAAGTTTAAAATAAAAGTATTGACTGGCCAACAACAAAAGAGAACCACTTGGCAATCAACTACCATGAAAGAGAGAAGAATAACTTATGAAGATTTGAAGGGGATACATGTAATCGTGTAGATAGACTAGGTTGGCTTAATTTTGTTCCCAAAATTGAGTTACAAGACATATGTAAAGTGACCTATCAATATATACATAAAACTACTGATAAAAACATACAAGTATAATCTACCATCCTTGAAAAACATACCTTTCATGGAATAACTTTGTTGAAATCCCAAGGACTTCTTTGGTGTAGCTTCATTAATATGCATAGGTCTCGAGGAGCAATTAATGCCATTCATTTCAGTAATAGCTTGGTTTTTCTCTTTCTCATCACCAAATCTGATAAACCCATAACCTTTGGTATGAGCTGTATTTGCATCTATCACAACTTTAGCACCTTTGACAGATGAATATAAGCTTTGGATAGTCGCTTGTAAGATAATATCAGTGACCTCAGGACCCAAGTTCCCAACAAATATGGAATACCCAGTTCCTGGTTCTGTCCATTTGTCACCGGCTCCAAAAGTAGCCCAATTCAACCTAAAAGGTTGTTGAGAACTGGGCATGGATGTACAATGGAAATTCTGTAAAATTCTCTCTGCAGTTGCACGAGAATCAAGTTCCACAAAACCATAACCCTCTGGTTGTCCAGTTTGCTTATTCCAAATAATCTTAACATAAACAACAACCTGCTCTAGATGGACTCAATTAATTTAAATATTGAAAAAACCACTTCTTCTATAAACAAAAAATCAATGGAATTTGACCAAGTTGCACTTTCACAGACCCACAACTTGAGAAACTTGTTAAGAATACTTACACATCATGTCCAAGAAACATAGAGTATACAAAAAAGATGAAGCACTGAATGTTTCCACATCCATAGTTAAAACAAAAAATCTCGTTAATAATCAAATACAGGAGACATGCATTCACCTTTCTGTCATTAACTAGTAGATACTAGCTTAAAATTATATATTTCAAATCTATGGGAATAAAAATTAAAATTGGACAGGAATTCATGATAGCTAAAACCATCACATCTTGAAAGTTGACATCCTACATTCATTGAACTAGTTATTAAGTAATTTACTTTGCTGTATAGGTGAGTGGTTGTGGATAAATTCATATACAACCAATTAATGCATATATCTAAGGTGCCTTCTTACTTAAGCTCATTGTGTTTGGAGCTTGTAGCTTAGCTGGCCACCCTTTTTAGTAGAGCACGCCAATCTGCAATTTGGGCAAGTTTTTAGTTGAAACGCTCTTGTATGGAACTCATGACCTTGTAGGTTTCCTTCCTGGTGCTTCACCAAGATGTTCTAAATATGGACTTAGAATTGTTTAACTACAATGGTTATACTAGTCATGGTTTGTTAGGCCCATTCAGAGTTTGCTTTAGGGCAGTATTTTTTCCTGAAGACCTCAACTGAGTATTTTGGGGATTGTTTCTTGTGGATTTGGTTGTATGTTTGTCCCCACACACTATGTCAGCATATTGTTGTGGTAATTGTCCATGGATGTGTAGGTACATTTCCTCATTTGCATGAACCCCTGAAATTTTGAAAAGGGAAACAAAATTACCTGTCTTTACGATACTCGCCTGTTTTATTGTTCTTAGGAATCTGCAATAGAATGGTATTTAGGTTTCTTATTTTCAATTGAGGGCACCATTTTGTTAGCCAATGATCCCACTAGGCATTTGACTACATCGATTTTCAGAACATTGGTCTACTAGCTCATATGGATCAAGTGCAGAATCAGAGTGCACAGTTAACATTAGTATCTTCCAAGCACTGGAGTGCACAATTAACATTAGTATCTTCCATGCATGTATTCAAGAAACTAAATACTTTAACAAATAAAGGATGAAAGGACATTGAATGGATTACAAACTGGAATCCTAAATTTAGCGGAGATCAAGGAGGGAAATCACATTGCTCATCTCCCTTGCATCCTTCACTGTTGTTTCCTCCATAGTTTTTGTTTTTCTACTTTTCTGGAACACGATAGTGTTCAGAAATTATAGTAAACACTATTCAAGTATCTTCAAAAAACATTCACCCCACAAGGTCCTAGTGCCACAAGAACTATTTTTGAATATTATATTACCTTTTCCATATTACAAATAAAATTAATACAATTTTTTCCTTGAAAACAATTGTAATTTGTTACACAACCTAGGTTGTAGAATGCATTATCAATGCAATAATGACATGCCATTACAATAATGAAATATATGATTAGTAAGTAGCTGAACTTCCTATAATTATTGAATGCATGCCCTAGGGTTAGCTCAAGGGACTTTTCACATAATAAAAGTTGAAAAGCAGTCTACTATTGAGTTAAAGTATATTTATCAAAAGCTTATGAGAAAGTAATTTGGCTTTACCAGAGACTGATGTTATTTCATCTAGGATTCAACTTAAGTTTTGTAAATTAGGTGATGAATTGTACTACATCAGTTTCTTATAAAGTTTTAGTTAATGGTTCAACTTCATATTTTTTAGGCTTGGGAGAGGTTTGAGGTAGGGGTGCCCTCTTTCCCCTTTGCTATTTCTTTTGGTCCCCTTGGCTCTTTCTTTTGGTGGCTTAAGGGATAAGTAGAGCCCTTATAGAGTCCAAAAATACAAGGTCTCTGCATGGCATTGGAATGGGGAGGGATATTTTTAGTGCTATTTAAATCTATGCCTGAATCAATTCCAGTTTATAGGGTCTCTCTATCTTTTATTACCAAAGGAGTGTTGGAACATGTGAGGAAATTAAGCTTCAAATTTTTATGGGCAAGAACTTTGGAAGAAATACTTTTGATGGCTTAAGGGCTAAGTAGAGCCCTTATTGAGTCCAAAAATACAATGGCTCTACATGGAATTAGAATGGGGAGGGATATTTTTATCTCACTTATTATTTGTAGATAACATGTTTCTTTTCTGTAATGGCTCTAGAAGGGATGCTTTAAAGTTATAAAAGCTTATTGATCTGTATTGTATGGATCCTAGTGTGGTTGTATCTATATTGTATGGATACTAGTATGATTGGTAACTTAGGGAAATCTATTATTTCCCTTATGGGAATAGGAGAACGGGATAGGAGGGTGTTTCTACATTTGTTTCCTTAAAAAGATATGAGATGCAATCCAGTATATAAAATACTTATGGTTCTATTTAAAACCAAATGACTGCACCAAAAAATATTAGGGTTGGATCATCTAGAAAGTAGAAAAAAGGAAATCTATGGTGCAATAAGTGGCTTACAAGAGGAGGAATGCTAGTGCTGTTTAAAACTATGCTTGACTCAAATTCTAGTTTATAGGGTCTCTCTATCTTTTATTACCAAAGGAGTGTTGGAACATGTGAGGAAATTAAGCTTCAAATATTTATGGGTGGGAACTTTGGAAGAAAGAGTTTTCCTTGGGCCTCTTATAGAAATATTGCTCTATCCAAATACTTGGGAGGGTGGGACATCAATAATATCCACTGAAAAATGTGTTTGAAAACTTATTGAAGGAAGAGGATTGTGGGTGAAGACCATTTAGTAGAAGCATATTGATCCTCTTATTGTGGAAGATTGGATAAGGACCTGGATGAGATCTTATCATAATGCATCAGTAATTTTGAATGTAGTGGTGTTGGAATTCCCACCGGTAGATAATTGGCTTGTTTGGTGAGTGGGGACATGTAACAAAATGTGTTTAGGTGAAGAACCTTAGGTGGGTTGTGGTGACAGAACTTCAAGCTTCCGAGGAACATGGTGGAATCCCTAAGAGATAGAAATATTTTTGATTTGCATCAAGTACTTAATACTTTAACTTCTACTATCTTTAACTAGGAGAAGCTCTCAACTGACACCTTGGGATTTCTTGGTGAAGAAGGACAGTGGTGGGATAACTATTCTCATGCACTCAAAAATAGCCCTGTTAGAATAAAGGAGGAAAAAAATGGACTTGTCTAATCTAGGAGCCTTGTAGGGGGGATATACAACAAAGTTAGAATATACACCAGGAAAAGTTGGGAGTGGACAGTGAACATGTCCACTATGTCAAAACACATAGTAAAAACTTACTCCTGCTAATACAATGATCATATTATTACTCAATTTGGAAGGAAACTGAGGTTCAAATAGGCTTGAGAAATTAATAGAGAAGGGAGATTGGTGTGAAACACATTGGCAAAGCATTTCAAATCCTTACTACTCATTTTTGCTTGGGGAATATGGTTGGTAAGTAACTCCAGGTTATTTGAAAATCATAGTTTTCGTCCATAGGTCCGTGCCACTCAAAGTATTCCAATACTTACAAATTTCAAGTGGGTTCAGTATATCAAACCTCCAAGGGTAATAAGAAAATAAGTCATATAGATAGAACTGGAGCTTGGGATTACTTTGGAGTTGTTGAAGGGGATCCTTCCTTGGGGGGAGATGGAGGCATTTTATATACCTATGAGACAAATTATTGAAAACTGAAAGTTGGTTTAGGAGGGAGAACCAACAATAGGGTAGAGCTTCTAGCACTAAATTTGGTTCTAAAGTTAACTGTTGAGAAGAGGATCCATAAACTTTAGGTGATTACCACTATGAGAAATTTGCAATTAACACCCCTTTTTTTATGTAATCATCAATATCAAAAATTCAATCAATGCAGTCGCTCTTTTGCATGTTTATAAAGAAAGGAACACCATTGTTGATTCATTATCAAAATTGGGTGTGTTGATGGCTCCAAGGACTTCTGAAATATGGGCTCAACAGGAAGTGTGCATAATGAATATGATCCAAGACCCTTCATTTGATGTCTTCAATCTCTCTTCTAGACTAAATTCCAATGTTTGTTTCATTTTCTTTGTTTTCACTTTCTATCAGCTGAAGTCTAGATGTTGAATTGACAATTGTAATGATGTAGTATTTGATTCTTTTTTAACCTGTAATGCTCTGTATAAGGTGTTATTTCTGAAAGATGATGTACAGTTTGACTCTTTATAATCCACCTTTCTGGATC
This sequence comes from Pseudotsuga menziesii, assembly GCA_001517045.1. NCBI lineage: Eukaryota > Viridiplantae > Streptophyta > Pinopsida > Pinales > Pinaceae > Pseudotsuga > Pseudotsuga menziesii. Next base: position 737,730 of record LPNX010175732.1, on the reverse strand, counting down.
CTAATTTTTCATAGAAGTGGGACTCATTATGTAAATTTTGATGAACAATTTATAGGTTCAAATAGATGACGTTCAAAGAATGCCTAGGGGGATCATTGGCTGATAACATGGTTCCCTCAATTGAAAATAAGAAACCTAAATACCATTCTATTGCAGATTCCTAAGGGGGATCTTAAAGCAGATAACAATGCCTGAGATTTTAAAATTGGAGTCTTTGATTGGGTTGACATCCAAGATGATGAAGGTGGGTGCCAATTTTTTTGTTTGGTTGAGTTTGATGATGACCTAGCTCCTGTTAAAGTCATTCCATCCCTGTAGCATCTAATCTGAGCAAAATTGAGCAACTTTGTGTAGTAGCAGAGGGTCAACATGGATGGATATGAGCATGATTAGAAATAAAGGCATTCTGATATATTTACAACAACAAGAGAGGCTTAAATTATAAGTTAGGACACTCTCTAGATAGATCTAGGCAGTTTTGAGGTGATTCTGGGTTGGAACCAAATGCAAATAATCTTGATTATCAATTCTGGGTGCATCCTGATCTACTGGAAGCAACAGTTCTGGGCACCTTTAAGGACTATTTTGGATTTTAGGGAGTATTGTAAAGAGAATATGGGCATGTTCTAAGGATTCTTGGTTTGTTACAACCCTAAAACTAATAAAAGTAAGTCACAGCAGTAGTAGAGACAAAAGAATTATAAGGTCTGGAAAAGAAGCATCCCTAGGTTGGTGACAAGGAATATGGTGAACTGCATGCCAGAGTCAAGAATGACAAAGGTGTAATTTTGCCGAATTTGTCAACTGGCAAAGATAATTCAAAGAAACTTCCAAAATAATTAAAAAAAATGTGTAATGCAATGCAGGCCTTGACCTTCAGGCATGTTTTTGAGATAAAAAAACAGACTATTCTAATAATGACTAGAAACTGTTAGAATCATAAGATCCTTCTTTTCTGACGTCAAGAGCCATAGGATACTTGCCAATACTTCCCTTAGTTCTCGACTCATATACAAGGAAATAAGGTTTCTCTATTAGTACTCAATTCACCATTATCAAAACTGCATCAAGACCTATTGGCTTTAGCATTGTAGCATTTACACTAAGCTTTACATTTATCCATTATCTTACCATCCCCAGAGAGAACAACAATGGGTATTCATAAAAATCATGGCCTCTAGTTGTGGCAAGTAGTAGATGAGGATATGTTATCGATGTTGCATATATTCGAATTGGGATGCTTCACAATTGAAATAGAAATAGTGTATGAGAACCAAAATAGAACTTTGGATATCAATGTACTCATTCCAAGTTCATCCATTTAAAAACGATGAAAAATTATCAGTTGGGAGAAAAGTGATACATTCACCAACAATAAAAGCTCTGATGCCCAAGATTTTGATAGCATTTGTCTCGGTATGTGCAGTCATGAATTGAAACTTATATGGTTTCATTCTTAATACATAAAAAATAATTTATTTTCATATTGATAGCAATATGAATTGAATCCTACACAGTTATGAACATTATACTGTTACATCAACACGAGGCTTGAATACGTGAGTAATATGTTTAATTACAATGCAGTTTGGGTCTCCAACTATGTTATCTCAAACTAACTTGTCTTCAAAAGAAAATTTATAATTACTCCACCGAGTATCCTGCTAAATGCAACAACATGATAGGAACTGTGATTGATCGTCCTTGCCAAATTCATGTATATGATGCCTTTGAAAGATCTAATGTTAAATAAAACCACAAACTAAATATAACTACACTCCCCATCAACTGACAATCTTTGAATACATACTGTAAGGTTAGACAAAAATAACCCATGCTTGAATATGAAGAAAACTACACCCAATCTTTTCTTAAATATAGAAAACTACACCCAATCTTTTCTTAAATATAGAAAACTACACACAATCTTTTCTCAAAACTGTATCAGTGAATTGTTTCAGGCCAAGTATCAGTGAAGTGTTTGAAGTGTTTCTTACAATTATTGAAAAACCCATTATTTAGGAATCAAAATTCACAATAAAGAATCAAGATTCATGATGCTAGACAATTTTGAACATTCACAATGTGGGACGCTAACCAAGATTAACATGCATAAAATAAATTTTGAAATAAAACCAAGAAACCAACCTACAATTTTGGAATGGAAGTTTGAGAGTTTGACACTAAACTGCAGAATTCATCAACCACCTATTCAGGAGCCTCCAACCTCTCTCCAACATTCTTCTATCCATGGATTTCATATTCCAATTAAGTTAGAATGGAAATGACAAATAAAATGTCTATATGCGGGTCTCCTATCCAAAATTGGCAAGGGTTATTTAATCTCCAACCGACCAAAAAACACGGCCCTATGCTGTAAGTGTAGAATGTCCACGGTATCCCTTCTTGTGCCAGAACCAATAGGTTTGTCGAGAGCGAGGGTAAGGGAAACAAAGTAAGTAGCACGAATGACAAAGGAAAATATTATTGTAGAGCCAATTGACTAAGTAGAAAAGGTAGGTCCAAAGGCAAGTAGAACAGGGGTGCACTCGAAAATAAATACCCAAATTCTAAACCCTCAGCAATGGTTTCTAAGCATCACAATTCCTCGATAGGCATCAATGGTGGCCTAATAAATACCCCAAATCCCCAAAAATGCCTCTCACACCAAATTCACAACTATTTTCCTCCCAAAACCCATAAACCCAAAACACCAAAAACGCCTTTCAAACCAAATTCACAACTTTTTCCTACCAAACCCTCCTGGCTTCCTGCCAACAGAAAATATTTGGCGCCAAAGGTCTATATAGATAATCCCAGTAGGAAATCTCCATGAGTTCAACATAATTCTTCATATCTGGTTAATTTGGGGAGGAAATATTCATGAAATCAGATAATCCTCCATAAATGAACTCAAGAAGAGGTCGATGGTATGTTTGGGTTTGATCTGGAGGTATTATGGTCATATTCCAATGATGATTTTATTAGTTTACATAGTGTTGCATTATGATTGTATTAAGGTTATTATATATTATATGGTATATTGATTTTGTTTATTTTTATGTTGTTTTGTGTTATATATATATATATATATATATATATATATATATATATAAATTTATATATGGTACATTTTGTAACTATATAGTATGTAATATATTAATATGTTTTGTGGATAGAGTTTTTTAAGCAAATGTATCTTGCCATTGTTACTTACCTTCATAGATGTTTAGATGTGGTCCGATGTAGTAGAGGTTTTCTATTTATGTTTATCATCGATATTAATTGATTATTCTGGTATTGATATGTTATCAAACATATCCATAGCCTCCCCAAAATAAGCATTACACTATAGTACTAGGTCTAACTTGGGTGGTCTAGATCTCACTTTATTAATCTTATAAGGTATACAAAATGGAAAGGGATATTGAACATAGCAATATGGTTAGCATGTTCTTTTACTTATCCTATACAAATTAACATATGGGTTATGTTAATTATGATTAATTCATCAAATACCCTTTGTGACACAAATCCATCTACAATGTTACAATTTACTAAATTTTAACACCGCAGATGGATCTAGAGAGAACCTATCTATAGTGTCAAAATTTAGTAAATTGTAACACTTCATCGCCAAAATTGCAATTTTTCATTGTTGGAGTGGGAATAAAAAATGACTAACATAAATGGATAATTCATATTCTTCTATATAGTCATTTTTATGTCGTGACTAAATTAGTCGTTTATGTTAGTCATTTTTAACTCTATCACTTATTATCTACTCATATTTGTTAACTAGTGACTAAATTAGTAGTTAATAGTTGGGTCAATCAAAATTTCTCATATTTAGTAGTAAATCACTTGAAAAACCTATGGTGACTAGAATTTTCAGTCACATAGTAGCTAATTCCTCATTTTGTACTAGTGATGGTAGAGTTATCTTTATCGATCCTTATTTCATAGGCAGTTAAAGTTCCTAGAAGTTGGTCAATATATAAGGTTTTCAGATCATTCATTTCTTCTATTGCAGAGACTTTTGGATTGAACTTATTAGGTATAGATCTCAAAATATTTTGAACAAGAGGAGCTTTCCCAATATTCTCACCAAGACCCTTCATGGCATTCACAAGTTCTTAAAATCTTAAGAAATATTTACTAACAGTCTCATCCTCATTCATCTTTAGTTGTTCAAATTTCAGTCCGTAAGTTTGAAGGTTCGCATCTTTTACTTTTTCATTTCCTTCATAGCTACTAATGAGTTTATCTCACATTTATTTTGCAGATTCAAAATGCATTACCTTTACAAACTTAGCTTCTAGAAGACCACTTAGTATAGCATTCATTTCCTTTGCATTAAAACTAAACTCTAGCTTATCATCTTTGGAAGCTAGTACAATAGGTTTTGTATATCCAGTTTCTACCACTTCCTAAACATCAGAACCTAAGGACATTAGGTATGTTCTCATTCTAACTTTCCAAAAAGTTAAATTTGTTCCATCAAACAAAGGAGCGTTATTGGTTGAACCATCATGAGTTTTCATGTTTAAGGTTATCAGATCTTCCTTAGACTAAAGGAACCGAATCTAATACCAATTTTTGAAAGTATTAAATTTGAGGGGGGGGTGAATCAATTAATTTCTGTGCTTAAACAATCTTATACAATTTTAAAAAACTTTTATCCTTGAAGTTTTATGATAGTCAATATGTTATGAGGAATTCTATATTCATTCTTTATTAGCAGAAACTCTGTTGCAGCAGATTTAACATGTAAAGCAAACCATCATCATTCAATCACACAATATACATAGAGACACATATTTCATGAGGAAACCCATAAAGGAAAAAAAAATCTTCTTCTTAGGATGCTAGGAAAGCTTTGTTGGGTAAAATATGCACTATCTAATTCAACACTTAATTGTCAACCCGGGAAGGGAGCTTGTGAGATGCAAATACTATATGTGCAGGATTGAAGGATTGAAATAACCTGAGCTAACTAAAGATGCAAATGCACTAACATGCAACTGTATGATTTTAATCTACATGCATGACTTTCATAATTCAAATGCAAGGATTTTAATCTATCTATGGAAATTAACTAAGAACTTGAAAAGTGACTATAATTTCAAATATAATATAATGTATTCTATAAAGGTAGGAAACTGATTAATAACTGAGATTCAAACTCGTCTAATGCTATGCCAATCTATTCTAGAAAGCAGTCGCTTGGTCCGAAAGTGATTTAACTAATGAGAGCAAAACTAACTACTTGCAGAAAATTATCTGATCTATATTATAAATTGGAGACTATTCCATGTATGCATAAGTAAATTCTTATCTAAGAATGCAAGTGCAACTTAGTTATGGAAAACAATGAATTATTTAATTGCAAATTCATAGAAACCAATAAAAGTAACTATGGATTCATAGAAATAAAAACAAATATTATTCTTAAGACCAAGCATAAATAAATGCGTTGCAAAACAATAAACTAATCAAAGAAAAATAAACTTGGAGCTTTATAATCAAATCTAAAACTAAGTACAAAACAATAACTGGAAATATATTCAATCTGTAAGAAAACATACAATAGATTAACAAAATACTTTTACTCTACCTCTTCAACAAACTATACCATAAACTGAAGAATGTTATCCAATCATAAAAATATCATGCAACTAATTTACAACTTGAAAAGTAAACTTACGCTAAACTAGGTTATGTGAACTTTTATAATCAAACTTTAAAATACAGAAAACCAATGCATCTTTAAAATCGAAATGAACCAATTAAGCTTTAATTTGAAACTAATTACTAATCGTTTACATCTACTGAAATGAAATAACTTGAAGAAATGAAACTAACAAAGCCTAAGACAATGAAATGTTGTGTGACTGAAAATGAAAGACTAACTATGGACTCAAATGAAAACTGAAAATGGAATGCTGAACCTATTTTAGAAACGAGACAAACTAATATTCAACAAATTATATGACAATATTTTAAACAAGCTTAAGATAATCTAGGTTTTAGGCATGAAAACAAATGAAAGTAACTCATAAACTATCTAAGTCATGATAAAAACTAAAACTAAAACTATTTCTCATTTGAATCAGTAAACTATATGTTGAATATAATTGGATTTTATCATTATTAAAACTGAAATAATTAATCTATGTGTTAATATAGAACTAAATATGAATTGTTAGAGGTGGATTCGAATCCCAAATAGCTACATAACATGGTGCAATGCTGGAAAATTAACCTCTACCTTAACTAACTATTTCTGCAAAAACAAAATACTGAAAATTCTGAAAATAAATTAAAATTCTGTCTAAGTGCGAATTAAAGGCCGAACGACAGTCTGCATTAAGGTGCGAACAGAAGGATGAAAAATAGTTTGCACAGAGGGACAAACAAAAGGCTGAAAAACAGTCTGCACAGAGGGACAAACAGAAGGCTGAAAAACAGTCTACACAGAGGACGAATGGCTAGCTGTGTGGAAAATTGAATAAAAACATAGGAAATAAACAAC
>LPNX010175732.1:720398-731100 GCA_001517045.1 Pseudotsuga menziesii | reverse complement strand
ATATATATATATATATATATATATATATATATATATATATATATAAACAAAATGAATTAGCTACAAACATAAAAATAAACTGATAAATATATACAAATAGAACCTCTGGTTGTTGAGGGGCCCTTCTTAGCAATTAGGGGTTGCGTTCCTATGCTACTAAGTCACCGATCATTAACAGAGAAATGGAAATGATCACCAATAGCTGCAATAGAGAATTTATATTAAACTGAAGCAAAGTTTTACAAAATGTTTTTCTTCTCCTCCTTTTCAAAACCAAAGAGGTATTTATAAGATGATTACAAAGGAGATCGGGTTGACCACCTCTTGATAAAAATAGAGGTTCATTATTGCTGTAACAACTACACACGAATTTAGAAAATGGCCAACCATAATTTTTGGAAAATTTGGTTTAAGAGAACCACAATTTTCTCCCAAATGGCTATGAATTTGGAGAAAATTCCTTTCAGTGACCGAAATGGGCCTAGTCTTCACAAAACCCATGTGCCAGAATTTTCAATTTCTCTTCTATTTGCCCAAAAATATAACCCAAAAATAAACTGTCTGTTAAAAACACATGGTCTGCATGGGCGTTTGGATGAACGCACGGATGACCTGTAACCAATATTTATTCATAAATCTGGATTCTGAGCAGATTTTCTGCTAGTTTGTTGGCCAAATTGATGGTTTGGTTCTAGATTGTTGAACTGTGGCTGAATTCCATTGATTGGGTGTGCCATTCTTGTTTCTTTCCTCCCTCATGTGATGCATGTGTTAATCCTCCACTATGCTTGCATTACTTCATGGCCTGCACATATATAATAAATAGTTATGTTGAATAAAGAAGGCAGCGTAATACCATAAAGTTACTATGTATGAAACCATGTGATATAGTTAAAAGGCACACATAATATTAAAGAAAGTTGGGGTAATAATTTAAATTTTTTATGAGCATGATAAAATGCAACGTGAGGTGCCTTGCCATGATTTAATGTATTAAACAAACAATTAATATTTACCACTTTTTGATAAGTTTTATGTGTTACTTTATATGGCATGAAAACATTATCACTTTAAATAATTTCATCTTAAAGTTAAACCAATTCTTTAAAGCTAATGATTACCTTATTAATTTAAAGTTGATGATTATTTCATGGTTTCAATTTGCACATGTAGGATCGGAAGAAACAGGTAAGCCAAACCAGTAAACTAACATGCAATCAAATCTAATTCATAACTCAGGACCGAAACAAGGGGTTGAATGTAGTGCAGAACGTCTATTATTTCCAAAATACTACATTTAATACATAAAAATAACATATTTGTCTTATTTTATATTTACAAGATTTTAATTAATACAACAGAGTAAAAGGAAACCTTATTGAACATAGATGTATTAAATTACGGTAAATAGGTCAGAAATTAATGTAAATAAAACCATTATAAAATACAATTTCGAGGCCCAACAAGCTTCAACTTCTATACATCTTCTCTTTCTTTGAGCTCTTACTCAAATGAGGCTACAACCTCTGAATTACAAGCACCAACTTGTAAAGAGGACCAATCTCAAAGTTCTTCAACACCCACTGAATCTTAAGGACAACAATCCTCCCTAGCACCACCCTACTACCCTATTTTTCTAGAATTACTTTGACTCAATACAATACAATGATACTGATATAACGATGCTTACCACTTCATCTCCATTCTATTCTTCTGCTCTGCTTTCGATATGCTATACTTGGCATTCATCTTCATTCTTCTTCTGGTTTTCTTTATCTTTGCTTCTCATTTGTTTTTCCTCTGCTACCCATTCTCTGTTTCATTCATTGTCTGGTCTTTGGTTTGTGCATACTTAGTCTTTGCTTTTCACTCTATCTCTTCTTCAAATCATTCTTCCTTACTTATCGATTTTAGTATCTCCACTAAATGACTAACCCTACATAGTTCACTTCAGCTCACCTTTATACACATACATCTCAACTGCTTCATCTTCCCAACCTTTCATATTCCTGATCAAGAATCAATTATCATTCTATAATTTCCCGTGACTGTTAGATTATACACATAACGTTTTTTTGACATTTTCATGATTTACACCTTTAAGCACTTCAGAAACTTCCTTTGCCATCCTTCGTAGTTGCCATGAACTAGAGAAGTCAACCACCATAGTGGTCATGAACAAAATAAGCCATCCTCCCGTCATTGTGACTCGGAAGTCAAGAACCAATATTCATACAAAATCTCAACACTATCAACCTGCATAGCTTGATTTGGGGGAATCAACATCAACCGTTGATCTATAATCTGTCTTCATCGGAACTATCCAAACTTTAAAACTTTAACATTTCACTAATTCTTTCACTTTTGATAGAGCGAGCATCTTCAGAAAGTGGAATTCACTTTGTCCGTTGATCAACCTAATCTCTTGTCGTAACCGTTGATCTTTGTAGCCTCTACCACTTTCCGCGAGTTGAAATACTGACTTTTTATGTGCTAGTTCAACCTGCGGAATTATCCACAACGGTAGATCTATCTCCGCTCCTTTCTCAACCACCCAATATTTCCATCAATTAACCTATTCTGTGATTTGAAAAAGTTTATTCATCTGGGTATGTTCAACCCATGAAATGTTTCAGCGCCGTGGATATTTCCTTGTGTCGATCTCAACCCTTCAAAGTTTCACTTTTTAATGGACTCTACAAATACAAAAAATTCATTCTACCTTGTTTCTCCGATCCGCGGAATTTATTTCCACCATCGGTCTTCATCATCTTAAATTTGAATACCATCAATGACAACCAAAAAACCTTTGTTTCAGTCTCGCCAACAATCTCCCTAACAAATTGAACTTGGCCCTCTTCATTTTACTATCTTGCAATGCAGAGTGCAATTTCCTAGCCAATAGATGAGGGACATCTATGGCCATGTCTTCAACCCAGTGTATGGTCAGCTTCATGCAATCACCCGAAATATCATGCTATTTGTGGTGATTCATAATGGTCCTAAGGATAATCTGAATTTGGGTTTTGTATATTCCTTGAGGAACATCTTCCATTTTTAGTCCATTCCTGGGTACAACAACCCATTTCCCACAAATTTTACTAGCCATCTAAATCTTTTCTAGCTTGTGGGTTTTCCAGGATTTTAACATTACCCCCTCTCTTCATGAAATTTTGGTTGCTTTGGAAACTGATTCGGGGTCTAGATGAACCCTCTTCCCCAAAATTTGCAATTTCATAGTTCCATGATCATAACTATAGATGGCATCATCTATCTCCTCATTTTGGAAATTAAAATGTCCAAAAATAAACCTATCCACTACTGCACTTAAAAGGATATTTAACATACCAGTTGACCATATGCTTGTATCACTCCATTCATTAGAATTCTCTTGGAATTTTTTCACCGTGAATCATTTAACCTGGGAACCCCACACTTCTCCTCATGTCATGGTAGACAAGGCCCTTGTGTTTGTTTCCATGGTGCAAGACACCCCTGTTTTATATGTTTCCATAGTACGCGATGACCCAATTTAAATTGCGGTCATGGTTGGTTTGGTATGCACACTGAGGAATGCAAGATTAGGAATGCATGTTATGGAATGCACACTGAGGAATGAAAGCTTAGGAATGAACATTGAGGAATGCACACAAGTGAGTTTTTTTTATTGATTTCACGTATATTGTTTTTTTTCACAAATTCAGGTATATTGGGTTATGATGTCAATGTCCCTATATCATATGAAATAAATATTTCTCATAAAATACATAAACTTATCCAAAGAATGATATGTTTTATGAAGTGAATATTATTTTTATAATACCAATACATACACTCAATATCTTTATAAAATGGCTAAGAAAAATATATTTATAAAATGGGTAAGAAAAATGTCTATAGAAAATGGATAAATATTTCCTTACATCTTTTTTTCTTCAACTTAAACCACTCTATTGGACTTCATCATGAGACCTACGCATGTCTTATAGGAAACTTTGAAATTCTTGTAGACCAGGAGATTTTCATACTTATAAGATAAAATATAATAGTTGGCGTTTCAGTAGTCTTAATGTACATTAGTGACTGATAGAAAAATCCATATTAATCTCATGCGAGATTGAATAATCCATATTTTTGAACCTGCTTCTCTTCATTCATCAATCCGATGACTACAATTCTTAGAAAATGCCTAAATCATCTCATGTGTTTTTCACCATTTTGCATACAATGTTGTTTTATGACCATCTTGGACTTTTCTCTTTTTTTCTTGTCTCTTTGTTATTTGAACAACACTCGGTTTTACATGATTCTAGAGGGATAAAAACAAAGTATTTCAAGCTAATATATTCAACCCAAATAAACATTTGTTTTATAAAGGCATTCAAAGATACGGAAATGCCAAAAGACTGAACTATTAAATTGTATTTCTCAACATTCCAACCACAATATTTTATTTTCTAACCCTATTGCAAAATTTCATTAAATAATATATCTAGGCACCCAAACAAGCATAGCTGATGCAGAAGCATATTCTCTCATCTTCAACATTCAATATCAGTCCAAAAAGAGTGAAGACATTTTATGAGCATTTCAATTCCTTAAGTTAAATTAATGTATTATCCTAAGTTTGCAAAATAAATCTAGAAGATTCTAGTTACGTTATGAGTCATAAGGACAAGAGCTTAGTCATGAAACTCAATTTGCATGTTGGCATAATTCGTGGGAGAAGCTAGCAGATAGGATAAGGATTGATCTATTCGGTTCGGTAAAGATAGGATCAAGTTTCCTAAGTTTAGAAGTAGTTGCAGAATTATAGGAGGTCTGTTTAGTGAGCTAGAGGCATTGACTTCCAAGATTTATATTGTAAGTCTAAGGACATAGTACACTTGGCTTATTGAATTTATTGACCAAACAAATGTGAAATAAAGCCATTTAGAGAAATGAGAGTTCTCTGAATAGAATACGCATGCACACAAATGAATTGATAAAATAATGTTTCATTATATTATGGATTGTTTCTATGTATGTTTAGTGGAAGAATTCTATTCTATGTGATATCTCAGGAAATGGCAGAATCTCAGTGTTTGTGTAGAGTTGAGATTAATAGAGTTTCATTATCTGTGCGAGGCCTGAAACTAATGATAGATTTCGATTTTAATTTTTCATGAGAGTGGTAAATCCTGAGCTAAGGATTTGAGATAATTCAGTGAGGAATAACCCTGTGTATATTAATTCTGTATATGAGACAAACATGAGAAATCTTTGTTGTAAACAGATATAGAATTCAAATTCAGCTAGAGGACTTAAGGAAAAGGGGTTGATGTTTGATAAACACTGGAAGAAGAAGAAGAGGAACTCGTGTCTGACACATGATAACTTCAAATCATAACTGATCTAATGATGACCAAATCTTATGTCATGACCCATTCTTTACTGTTTCATACCCTTTGTTGAATTGAGGTCAAGTCCTTGTATATTGTGGTAGGACAAAGAAAATTTAAATAAGTGATTATTATTCAATGAATGAAAGGAAATGGTTGCATTCTTAAAAGCAGCGAGAGAGATCAATGTTTCCTCTTTAAACTAGATCGATGGAAATTACTTGGAAATTTATATGCATGAGCACCCTATATATGTTGAGTATATTAGATCTATCTTTCCATAACATTTTGGGAAATGGAAATGTTAATGGAAAGAATCAGCATCTTGTGAAATGTAAACAAAATGATGAGTTATTGTGATAGTTTTTTATTCCAATTCCTCTGAGCATCTTCTTTGTGTCTACAATGTAATAACATGGTGACTTCAAGTGAAAATTGAGTAGTATGTATTTAAACTTAGTTTTTATTTTCAAATTCAAAATTATTTGTAGATTGGTTGTTTTGTACAACATAAAAGGTCCTGACCTCAATTGAGTTAAGAAATCAACTTACTATTATTGTTATTTATTGCATATGAATTAGTTTCCGGATGCAAGCTTATTCCTTTAAATATTTAATTTTGGTCATTTTGTTATTATTGCTACAATGTGGAAAATACATTATATTAATGTTAAAGATGATCAAAAGTGATCATTGGAACTTCCAATTACATCATGTAGAAAACCTTAATGGAGTTCCTTAAGTAACTACAGGATATTGACATTAAAAGCCAAAATATCGAGATAGAATATGTTATTGACTCATATAGTTGTCAGAAGATGAAGTTATCAAAACCCCCGATAAATCATCAATCCCTATAAATATATTGAAACCTATCTTACTTATCATCTAGAATATATTTTATAGCCATGCATGTATTCTTTGTAATCTTGGTTCATAGTTGGTTTACATCACATGAAGAATATTAATCTCTTTCAGTATAGTAAACAAGAAACTCATTTTATTTTTTCTTGCTGTGATTTTTTTACCATCCAAGAAATTAATGATGAAAATTTTCAAATATTAGAGTGAAGAATGAATATCTTGCATGCGGATCATTTCTGCATTCATAGTGACTTATGAGAATCCTATACATTTTGTATTTTTCCTTGCATTCACTTATTTGCCAATGTATTTTTAGTTCAAACTTGAAACCTCTTACATATGGATGTGGATACTATATCAAAAGACCAAACTGGTGTCTTCATCAGGATGCACAGTATCCCCTTCCATTCTGTACTACCCAATGGTATCTTCTTGGCCATGGGATTTACCTATCCTCCCTGGAATTGATTGTCTTTGATTGAATGAGCACAACAAAATATAGAAAGGCTATAGGATTACGCTCACAATCTAATATCTATAATGTGTTTTTTCTAAACCACTCTACAACATTAGGATCTAATTGAAACTATGCCACCTATTCTGCATGATGAAACTCAAAAGAATTTGTATATTTTGTGATGTTGTAGAGATTGAAAGAGAATTTGTATGTGATTCTCTCCCATGTGATCTTGTGGAGATGAATTCCAAGCTTATGAGTCAGTACATTGACTTTGTCATTGATAGATTGCTGGTGAGTATGCTCTGAGGTTTTATATTTTGTACTAATCAAAATAATTTCATTCTTATGATTCATCTATTGATTCAGTAGTGCTATTGTGGGGTTGGTTAGGGATTGATTTGTGAATTATTTTTTGTGATGCATTCAGGTTTCCTTGGGATGTGCTAAATTTTATCATGTGCTACAGAGTTGTCTTGTGCTAAGGGAAAAAAAGACAAATGCAGGGGTTAACCATTTTGGGAAACATTGTCGTCTTCAACAAATTCACAAATAACTATTTTTCTCCATGTTGACGGGCGTATTTGACAATGCCCGCAACGGGGGAAAACAACCCAGTCCGGGATCCTTAGGACAGGTTCCAAGCTGTTTCAAGTAGTCGTTCCCAACAGGTTTAGAGGCTCTGTTGGCCTGAGATCCTAAGAGACTAATTAGTGCTACTGATCAGTGGGTGTTAGTCTTTTGATCATAAGAATTAAACTTGAATCGAAACTACTGTTATGTGAGATTACTATAAACAACTTGTTATTATATATATACAGCACAATTCATAAACAAAAGTTATATGTTATAATTACTGTTAATGATATATACAAATACACAGTAATTACATGAAGGAATAAATTAAAGATGTGTTTGACAGAAAGTATGTAATCAGACTAACAATTTAGTATCATGCAAGAAACAAGAATTAAATCAATCCTAAGTTCTAATCTAACACCTATCCCGATCGGGAGCACGATTTAACTAAATCTGAATCTCAACAAATACTGGTAAATGCATTGTATGATAATATTTGCAGAATATTAAAGAAGTTTAAAGACTGCACATTAATACATGCACCATCAACTATCATGTACCAATAATATAAATTATTGAATGCAGGATATGTTATACCAATATAGCTGAAAAACAAGGCAGTGAATACTTAACAAATTATCTTCGCATAATTGATAAAACGAATTATAACGAAAATATAAACATAAGAAACACAAATACCAGCAACTAAAAGATGTCTTAAACGCAAACAAGTTTTAAAACTTAATAAACGTGAATCCAACATCACCAGTCCAAAACATCATGACGACTGGCAGCAAACCGCCAAGCAGCCCAACCAGTAAGAATTAGCAGTTCAGTATTTGTGTTCCCAATAGTATCCTCTCCTACTACATTGCCTATCAATCTATTAAATACATTTCCTTTTCCCATAATAGCATGCTTAAGATTCAAAAATAAATCTTCACGATCCCTAACTAATCGTTAAAAGAAAACGACAAGTGAAACCTGTCGTGTTTCTTTTAACACATAATCGTTCACCTATCATATAGGATCATGAAACAAACATGAGAACCTGTTAGCCCAATTCTCCAATTCTCGATTCGCTTCCAGAAATGCAGGGATCATACACATACTGATATCCTCAAAATCAGGGGAATATATCTCCTCGTTAATATCTGCGATAAACAAGAAAAAAACTCAGAATATTATAAAAATATATGGAACCGAATCATAAACCGATGATCTTGACAGAACAAATTACCTGAAAATCAGCAATAGAACAACCTGTCATCAACCACTATATATTAACCGGGGCATGGAAAACCTGGATGTTTACTCCATTGGAGTGACTGGGCGAAGGTGCCTTAAACTGCATTAGAGCAATTTGCGCGTTAAGCTCGCGTAGTTTTTCTTCATTTCTTTCATTTTGGTCCTGTAGTTTAAGGACACGCCTTATAAGCTTGTTTTTATGGTTTTTTAATCGCAACTGATGCTTGTCGCTGGCGTCTATCTTTTCTTTCAAACCCTGATTATCAATTTTTAATAAATCTCTACTGGCAGATATTTCACTTATTTTTTTCTCCATTGCACGGACTCTATCCAGTAGACAATTAACAAACATGGGGTGAATGGTTTCCCCGATTTCATGTAAAACAGCCGAAGTCGCTTTGACCGACTTTTCATTCATGACTGAATCAGTCACGCAATCAACACGAGCCTCTGAGATTTCCTTATCCACGACTGGTGGACTTTTAGACTCAGGTGTAATATCAACTTCAGGCTGGGCTGGCTGGGTCTCTATCGAAACAGAGGGGATCTCAGAATTTTCTTGAACAGTCACCGGGTGACTTGGCTCGACCGAATCGGTCCTTAAATCAGGATAGATAATGCTATCATTTTCATGGGCAGACAATGTAATCTCCTCATCGTCGATTACCACTGTCTCAACAGGAGTCTTATCATTCTCAGACCTTTTCACAATTTTGGCCCTAGCCATGCTTCGGGTCAATCTCCTACTCGGTTTAGGCTTAGGCACACTTCCCCGATGACTACCAACTCTGTCAGCAGCGCTTGATGGCGTGACAGGCGACAAACCTGAATCTTCTTTACTATGAGTAGGACGTAAAGGCGCAGGACTAACATTATCCAGATTAACCACAGGTACTCGAGAGGGTTCCACATTCTTAGGACCAGGGTCTGGTGTAGGTTGATTCAACGAAGCCGAACCCAAAACCCTATGCTTACCACAGTCGGCAGGGTTACCAAACATACAATGGCAGAATTTCGAAAAGCCATTAACTTCTACAAACTGTTCCCAAGACCGACCCGATTTTACCAATTCACTTTCAACCAAAATGTGAACCAGACCATGGTGGAATAAACTATGGCTTAAATGCTTCGGCCCTTTCCTGATAGCATTTGACATCTTAAACAAGCTGTGCAAGAGGTAATAGGGAAGATTAATTTGAAACCCTATAAAAGCTGCCATTAAACGAAGATGATACACATAAGCCGATGACAGTCGACCCTCACAGGTAAGATATCTATGAATTAAATCGAGAACAGGTCTCCATTCCTTACGAAAATACTTACGTGCGACACTGGCGCGAAACGAGACCTCCTGTGTTGGGTTTTTCAGCAAGCTGCGCCACTCTGTGATTTCCATTTTTTGATACTTAAACCATCTTTGTCCTGTCAAAGGCAGACCAGTCGCATGGGCGACAGACCTTTCATCCACCCTGAAACACAGATCTCCTACCTCGACCTGATAGTTCATTAACGACATGGCGAAAACCCGGGTAACCTTCGGGTTTGAATCGGAAAACTTCCGCAGGAAAGGCAACCATCCTACCTCCTTGACCTTGTGTAACAAATCAGAGTTTGACTCCAGCAGGGTTAATTCGTGGGGCTCGACTCGTATAACAGGGGCCATCCCTGTCAACCTGCGGGCAAGGCAATGCGCACAGCAAACCTGCCACCAGAGAATTAGTGACAGAGACACGGACCGAGAGCACTTAGACCCAAAACCTGGTAACAAATACAGGGAGAAAACTACATTTGGACGCAGGTAAAACCCCTGAAAGTTCAACACAGTCGGAGCCATCATAGTTCGAAATGGTGAGCAATAACGACAGCTGAAGTGTTAAAACCCGATTCTATCATAATCTCTTCCAACTTAAATGACCAGGGTGTATGAGTGGTACGCATGACAGACGTTCCAATAACCAACCGCCACGACCGAGTTTACGTACAGAGACTGAGACGTGGAGGGAAGAGAGGTACGAGTGATATCATCGCACTGTAAATTTCCCAGGAGTGTGACTCATGCCAGAGATTTTGCGCATCGTGCATTCAGTTCTATCTCAAAGGTGGCGAACGACAACATAATCCCAATGATACCTTTGGCAATCAATTCATCTAACTTACCCAATTCATATCTTGA
>LPNX010175732.1:687137-716061 GCA_001517045.1 Pseudotsuga menziesii | reverse complement strand
ATGATGCATTGACTGAAGACTTTTGAGCATTGTCTTTATTGCTAACAGCACTATTCTGATTGGAAGAGTTCTTACCAGTTTTAATTGGGGAAACCCCTTGAACCATTTTCTCACGAATTATAGGTATTTTTATGAGTTCATATAGTGAAATATTAGCCCTGCTCTTCTTTAAGTCTTCAATCAAATCATATTCTAACTCAAGGGAAGGTGCAGATTTACTGATCACAGGCTGATCTTTGTCCTTAGCAGCTGAGCTATTATCTGGGGCAGTTATGGCAGGTTCAGTTGAAGGCTGATCTTTTTTACTCCTGGTGTTATGCTGATGCTGATTCACATTGACAACAGCCACCTCTTCATCATCAGTTAATTCCGAGGTATCCCAAAAATGACTGATGACATTGGGTGGTTTATTATCAGTGTTATCATTGGTGTCTTGTTTATCTTGATAATTCTGTCCTGAAGACTGAGTTTCAGTTTCAGTTGTCGTTTCCAGATCTGAAACTATTGCTTTGAGAAAACTGTTGATTTCCTCAATGTTATTGGCTTCAGAGGGTGAATTTTGTTTTGCAGGTGGGTTCTGAAAAGGTCTTCTAAATAACTGTCTGGGTGGTTCTTTATTTGAGGCATTATCAGAAGTGCCCTTTTTTAAGTCAATGATCTCATTAGAAAGATTTTTGATGACTCGTTGAAGACTGTCCAAATCTAAAGCATCTTGACTTCTTTTGTCAGGACCGGTTGTGGTTTTGGCAGGACTGTCGATCTTCTTACGAGAAGAAGATGTTGACTTGGTATCCACTCCGGAATTCGCTTTTGTGGCAAACACATCCTTTTCAACCTTAATTGCTTCTTCGAAATTTTCAGCTAAGGTAAGTTTGGCTTTTTGTCAGACGAACATAGCTATTTTTCCAGGCAAGGCTGAAGTGTAAAACTCAATTGTTACATCCTCAGTGGGTCTTGAAGTAGCGGGAATTCTATTCCTTAAGGTCAAAAAGCGTTGGTTAAAGTCTTTAACCTTTTCTTTGGGTTCTATGCGAATTTTAGACAGTTCAGACACTAAGACTGCCGGAGACTTGTCATCCCCAAACTTGTTTACAAATGCGATTTCAAATTCATTCCAGCTGGTGATGGATCCAGCTGTCAAGGAGAAATACCATGTTGAAGCCTTTCCTTCAAACGTGTAGGGAAACAGTCGGCATACGACGTCTTCATGTTCCACGTCTAGGAGCCGGACTTCCATCATAAACTTCTTGATGTGATCTTCGGCTGGCTCCTTCGACTCAGGGTTGAACTTAGGCAAAAGTTTCTCAGGGTGTTTAGGCAAAGGATGCTGGACACCAGGGACAGCAACAGCATCCTGGGCCATCCAAGGCATAGGGTTTGGTGGATTGGCAGCTGCCATGTTCCTAGGAGTCGGAGGTGGTGAGGGTGGTTTTTGAGGAATACTAGACGAAGGAGGTGGCGACGGTGGTCTACCGGATCCTCCCGAAACCGATGGTCCTACAGAAGATGAAGGCTGATTAATGTTTGTTCCAGATGGCCCTTGTTCTTTGAAAACAGGTTCAGGGTGATGAGTGCGAGGCCTAGTAATCTGTGGAAGGGGTAATTCAGTGGGCAGACGTCCAGTGAGATTAGAATAAGCCCTTGTTAATATTCTCTGGGATTCACTGATGGCTTGTTCGTATTGGTCAATTTGTTCAGGAACAGGAGAGTTAAATTGAGATATGAGATTTCGAACAGAGTCACTCACTGGGGTTTCATTCACTCGTGATGAGAGACGAGTGCGTGGCTGAGCACCTGATTGTAATTGAGGGGTAGTTGGCTTATTAGTCTTGTTACCAGGGTTGTTGTCATCAGCCATTTTACGCTGGCCCTCCTTCTAGCGCCATTGTTGACGGGCGTATTTGACAATGCCCGCAACGGGGGAAAACGACCCAGTCCGGGATCCTTAGGACAGGTTCCAAGCTGTTTCAAGTAGTCGTTCCCAATAGGTTTAGAGGCTCTGTTGGCCTGAGATCCTAAGAGACTAATTAGTGCTACTGATCAGTCGGTGTTAGTCTTTTGATCATAAGAATTAAACTTGAATCGAAACTACTGTTATGTGAGATTACTATAAACAACTTGTTATTATATATATACAGCACAATTCATAAACAAAAGTTATATGTTATAATTACTGTTAATGATATATACAAATACACAGTAATTACATGAAGGAATAAATTAAATATGTGTTTGACAGAAAGTATGTAATCAGACTAACAATTTAGTATCATGCAAGAAACAAGAATTAAATCAATCCTAAGTTCTAATCTAACACCTATCCCGATCGGGAGCACGATTTAACTAAATCTAAATCTCAACAAATACTGGTAAATGCATTGTATGATAATATTTGCAGAATATTAAAGAAGTTTAAAGACTGCACATTAATACACGCACCATCAACTATCATGTACCAATAATATAAATTATTGAATGCAGGATATGTTATACCAATATAGCTGAAAAACAAGGCAGTGAATACTTAACAAATTATCTTCGCATAATTGATAAAACGAATTATAACGAAAATATAAACATAAGAAACACAAATACCAGCAACTAAAAGATGTCTTAAACGCAAACAAGTTTTAAAACTTAATAAACGTGAATCCAACATCACCAGTCCAAAACATCATGACGACTGGCAGCCCAACCAGTAAGAACTAGCCCAACCTGTCGTGTTTCTTTTAACACATAATCGTTCACCTATCATATAGGATCATGAAACAAACATGAGAACCTGTTAGCCCAATTCTCCAATTCTCGATTCGCTTCCAGAAATGCAGGGATCATACACATACTGATATCCTCAAAATCAGGGGAATATATCTCCTCGTTAATATCTGCGATAAACAAGAAAAATACTCAGAATATTATAAAAATATATGGAACTGAATCATAAACCAATGATCTTGACAGAACAAATTACCTGAAAATCAGCAATAGAACAACCTGTCATCAACCACTATATATTAACCGGGGCATGGAAAACCTGGATGTTTACTCCATTGGAGTGACTGGGCGAAGGTGCCTTAAACTGCATTAGAGCAATTTGCGCGTTAAGCTCACGTAGTTTTTCTTCATTTCTTTCGTTTTGGTCCTGTAGTTTAAGGACACGCCTTATAAGCTTGTTTTTATGGTTTTTTAATCGCAACAGATGCTTGTCGCTGGCGTCTATCTTTTCTTTCAAACGCTGATTATCAATTTTTAATAAATCTCTACTGGCAGATATTTCACTTATTTTTTTCTCCATTGCACGGACTCTATCCAGTAGACAATTAACAAACATGGGGTGAATGGTTTCCCCGATTTCATGTAAAACAGCCGAAGTCGCTTTGACCGACTTTTCATTCATGACTGAATCAGTCACGCAATCAACACGAGCCTCTGAGATTTCCTTATCCACGACTGGTGGACTTTTAGACTCAGGTGTAATATCAACTTCAGGCTGGGCTGGCTGGGTCTCCATCGAAACAGAGGGGATCTCAGAATTTTCTTGAACAGTCACCGGGTGACTTGGCTCGACCGAATCGGTCCTTAAATCAGGATAGATAATGTTATCATTTTCATGGGCAGACAGTGTAATCTCCTCATCGTCGATTACCACTGTCTCAACAGGAATCTTATCATTCTCAGACCTTTTCACAATTTTGTCCCTAGCCATGCTTCGGGTCAATCTCCTACTCAGTTTAGGCTTAGGCACACTTCCCCGACGACTACCAACTCTGTCAGCAGCGCTTGATGGCGTGACAGGCGACAAACCTGAATCTTCTTTACTATGAGTAGGACGTAAAGGCGCAGGACTAACATTATCCGGATTAACCACAGGTACTCGAGAGGGTTCCACATTCTTAGGACCAGGGTCTGGTGTAGGTTGATTCGACGAAGCCGAACCCAAAACCCTATGCTTACCACAGTCGGCAGGGTTACCAAACATACAATGGCAGAATTTCGAAAAGCCATTAACTTCTACAAAATGTTCCCAAGACCGACACGATTTTACCAATTCACTTTCAACCAAAATGCGAACCAGACCATGGTGGAATAAACTATGGCTTAAATGCTTCGGCCCTTTCCTGATAGCATTTGACATCTTAAACAAGCTGTGCAAGAGGTAATAGGGAATATTAATTTGAAACCCTATAAAATCTGCCATTAAACGAAGATGATACACATAAGCCGATGACAGTCGACCCTCACAGGTAAGATATCTATGAATTAAATCGAGAACAGGTCTCCATTCCTTACGAAAATACTTACGTGCGACACCGGCGCGAAACGAGACCTCCTGTGTTGGGTTTTTCAGCAAGCTGCGCCACTCTGTGATTTCAATTTTTCGATACTTAAACCATCTTTGTCCTGTCAAAGGCAGACCAGTCGCATGGGCGACAGACCTTTCATCCACCCTGAAACACAGATCTCCTACCTCGACCTGATAATTCATCAACGACATGGCGAAAACCCGGGTAACCTCCGGGTTTGAATCGGAAAACTTCCGCAGGAAAGGCAACCATCCTACCTCCTTGACCTTGTGTAACAAATCAGAGTTTGACTCCAGCAGGGTTAATTCATGGGGCTCGACTCGTATAACAGGGGCCATCCCTGTCAACCTGCGGGCAAGGCAATGCGCACAGCAAACCTGCCACCAGAGAATTAGTGACAGAGACGCGGACTGAGAGCACTTAGACCCAAAACCTGGTAACAAATACAGGGAGAAAACTACATTTGGACGCAGGTAAAACCCCTGAAAGTTCAACACAGTCGGAGCCATCATAGTTCGAAATGGTGAGCAATAACGACAGCTGAAGTGTTAAAACCCGATTCTATCATAATCTCTTCCAACTTAAATGACCAGGGTGTATGAGTGGTACGCATGACAGACGTTCCAATAACCAACCGCCACGACCGAGTTTACGTACAGAGACTGAGACGTGGAGGGAAGAGAGGTACGAGTGATATCATCGCACTGTAAATTTCCCAGGAGTGTGACTCGTGCCAGATATTTCGCGCATCGTGCGTTCAGTTCTATCTCAAAGGTGGCGAACGACAACATAATCCCAATGATACCTTTGGCAATCAATTCATCTGACTTACCCAATTCATATCTCGACAAACATTAGGATAAACCCAAGAATAATATATTTATGTTCAATCGACCATCGTTAACCACCATTGCATCGTTGCTAGACGAAGGTTATGAACATGATATCATAACATATTCTTAAGCTTGTAATAGAACATATCCACTATAATGTTTGTTAAAGCATGGACTAGTAAGTTTACATTATAACCGCAAATTATGATCAATACTCCTGGGGATAATATCTACCAACCCATAACTCAAAAACCATTGACATCATCGTTCTAAGGTTGCTCATGACATTTGTTCAATTGAAATGCAGTATTTCAATAAATCAGTAGCTAGAGAAAAATCCACCATTCAGTAGCTGAGTTTATCCCTTCTAAACTTAAGACATTTCATCAAACAAAATGGGATTTTGTTTGATGCAATAATGATTTTAGAAGGCTGTTGAGCAGGTGGACAACACTCCACAGTATAGGCCACTTCTTTAAAATAAACTTCGTATAGGCAATGCTAACAAGGGTGAATGGAAGGAACTAACTTACCCCAGATAACCCATATAAAAACTATTCCCCTAATGAAAATCTGTAAATGGGAGGGCTTGGATTTTTTTTGTAAATAGTATGTTTTTGGCAATAGAAGGTAATAAACAGATAAACTAATTTATAGAAAAAAACAACTTAATGAAAATATGATAGACATACTGCCCATTCCACATATTCACAACACAACATCTCATTTCACATGAAACAAAGATTATATAATACTAATGTATTACAAAATCAGAAATTGTGTCCATGGCATATAATGGAAACTTGTGCCCAAAATTTTAATTAAATGTAAAGATTAATCCTGAACTACAAAAAAATTATAAAATATGTACTGATCTAAGTATAAATATTCAATAAATCAACTATTCTTAGTTGATACAACATCACTGAAGTCACTAGTCACACAATATAACCACTAGTTACATAGTTCAATGTCCTCCTTATGCCAAGGAATGAAGCTCAACAAAACATCTACTAGATTACATGATGCGCTACTAGGACGTGGTAGAGCTATATTTTCAAATACAGGATCTAAAATGCCTTTCGAATTCACAATACAATATCCTTTTCCAATAGGGACACAGTGTACCATTGCATTTGGGTCAGCCTTATGTATTGTCGCCCTTTCAACTTTAACCCTAGAGTTTAATGCAATGAGAAAGCATTTCTTTCCTTCCATCCCCAATTTGGAATTTGGTGTCAACTCATTAGCATTATCTTGACCCTGCAAATAAATGAGACAAAGTAAGATGCACGGAAATAAGAATTTAAACATTAATGATCCAAGATTAAATAATTACAATCTTACCTAGATTGGTGTTTTCATTTTGTTAATTTGCAGTTTCGATGGAACCATTGGTGTTTTCTGTACCAAATGTTGATCATATTTTTATGCACGACTCTGCACCCAATAGACAATGATTTCTACTATATCGATAAAATAAAATAAAATTGAACTAAATTACGAAAATTTTCAATACTTACTAGGGATGATGGAGTATGCATTCAAGTTAATTTCTTTTGTATTAGTCTGTTCATAGGGGTAGTTATGTCCCCTGTATTCCTCTATCAAGAAAACAAAATGTAATACACACACACACACACACACACACACACACACACACACACACACACACACACACCCACACACACACCCACACACACATACATACATATATATATTCAAAATATGAAAATAAAATATTATTTAAAATAATAATTAAACAACTAACCTCCACCATAGGTGTGATTTCAGCATGAGCATTTTCTACAATACGACACTATTTATATGAGCAATTAGATATTAAAATTCATGTCATTAGTGTGAAAATATGTATATTGAGACAAGAGTAAAGAATTGGACACTACCAATTTCTTTGTTGACCACATGTTCTCTCTCCATATATTCTACTCTTTTAAGTAGTTTAGTTATTGTTGTTTTCAAATATGGTTTTTCATGTGTTTTTTCTTTCACTATAGATTGATTTACAGCTAGCACCTCCTTGTATGGAATTTTGCCAAAAAAATTAGTTGGCATAACTCCTAATACAATGCCATGACATCGTCCTCTTGCATCAACCCCTAGTACCTTGGAAAGGGAATCATCCCTAGATGCAAAGTCTTGAGATGCAACTTCTACTTGTGCTTGTTCAATTTTTTGCTAACATTGACATACAATTAAATCAGATCATAGAAGAAAACATTTCCAACATGTAAAATACAATTTTAATCAATATATAAATTAAAAGGTTGAGAACATACTATTGTTTCTCCTACAGCTGGTGTGATTGGAGTGCCATCCTTCTTTTGATGGCACTTCTTCCATAAGTCTGCCCTAGTAATGCTTGTAGTTGTATCATCAGAGGCTATAGATTTTTTCTAGTTGCAAACAGTAAAATAGTATGGTTAATTTGTGACATTACAATGAAAATTAAATATGCTAATATTTCTCATATCGGATAAAATATCATCACAACTGTTTACTATCATCTTCGACCCGTTGATAACCTCGACGTCCAAAGTTGTGCAAGTCCCTCTCATTTTCTCTAGTTTCCTTGTTTTTTTTCCTTATATCCGAGAAATAAATTGAAAATAACATATATAAGTCAACATTACAAGCCAATAGACATTCTAAAAAACTTGATTATATTATATGTGAACTTTTTGCTTACTAGGAATTCAGTGGTGGATCGTGATAGGACAAATTCTCTCCACAATGTCTCACTTATCCTAATTGGAGGGGCATTTTTTAATATTTCCTCTATTGACTCATAAGGGTCATGGCATTTTTTGGTCAGCCGATATCTATGAATGTTTGACTTATGGCCATTTGATTTCATACAATATTCTTTAAGGACTGGAGGGATTATGAATTTTTCCTGCAACATACAAGAATTGCATTTTTAGATGTCACACATGGTTTGAAAATAAACTTCGAAATCATCCAAAAATAGAAATGTTGAAAACAAATACACGTAATGTCTAATACTCACATTAATAATGTTCCACAAGTCCTCCTTTAATTGATTTGAAACCTTCCTCCAATCAAAATAATTAATTGGAACCATTTCCCTTGTGAGCACACCTAGTAATGAAGATAACTTCATGGGGTTTGGACCAATTGGTTGGTTCCTTTCATTGATATGAATTTTGATATTTTCCTCCAAGTTATTGATTTCTGCACATTTAGTCGCTCCTCTACCTTTCTTATTGACTTTCTCTGTCGATGCTTATGTAGAGGGATCTTCACCTTGTATACTAATATCTTGTTGCCATTGTTGTTTGTGAACATCTTCTATAAAAGAAGGCCACACAAAGGTGTTATGGATTTATAAGTCATAAAATTTTATTTATGAAGAACTACAAAATTATACATTAGTGAGCTTACATTGTTCTTCATGTTTCTCCGCCTCTTTTTGTGTCGAGGGATCTTTCCCTTCTACATTATTATCCATATGGCATGGTTGTTTGTGAACATCTTCTATAAAAGAAGGGAACATAAAGGTGTTATGGAATTCTTAATCATAAGATTTATAGTTATAAAGAACTAGAAAAATCTGAATTAATGCAATTACCTTGTTCATGTTGCTCCTCCTCTTGAAAAGAGGAAAATGTATCTTTGTCATTTCCTTCTTTGTTAGAACTAGTAGAGTCATTAAAAGGCATAGAAGGTGTAATATCTTTTTCTATTGTTTGTATTTTCCTCTTCTTTGTAATTGTAGCCAAAAATGTTATTAAACATATGCCTAACATCATCATACAATAAAAATAAGCATTATACTGCATAAGGAAATACATTGTTCTATTTCTAAATATCTACCTTCTGAGATGCATGTCCCTTTCTTTCCCATTTGATCATTTTGATGCGTTCTTTTTGAAATTTTCATCATCATTTTTTTATTTTATTTCGTGTCATAATATTCTTTCTCTGTTTTTTGCAAAATTATTAGAGTATTGATTGACCATAGCCTATTATATTTTTATTAAAGTACAAAGTAATATGTTCTAACAATTTAAATTAAATAAAATTAGTATTCCCATTTGTTGTGATGGGGAATTTTGTTTTTTGCAAAGAAATCATAGATGTAAGCTATTGGGTGGATCGGCCACAGATTTATTAATATAAAACCTACTCGTTTATGTTAAAAAAAAATTAAATTAAATAAAAAATGATATGCTTGAATCACAAAAAATCACTTACCTCCATGTCTCCACTTGTACAAATCCTGCATAACCAAAAAAATAAAGTCTATCATTAGTCAATTGCTAACTGAGAGTTGTTTAAATGATGATTCTATCTAACAAGTTTCAAAAGTAAAAGGGAAGACTATATGTAAGGACAATCTTCTAAAATGAACAGATGTCATAACTAGAGAGAGAGAGGGTTAGAGTGTTGTAGGTTTAGGTTAGACATGTACAGTAGCCAACAAGATATCTCAGTCTCTAAGAGTGAAGACCCCTCAGCCTTAGAGGCTGCAAGAAGGACAAGGTTTACACATGAATCCCCAAAAATGAACACGGTAATAGTCTTGCAGCAGTGGTAAAGTGTAGTCCAAATATAGTGGTCACAAAAAAATAGAAACCTAGCTAAATGAATGTCAAACAATCCATGACTTATCTAGGAAGAGACACCACAATCCATGGTCAGCCCTAGAGGAAACCAAAGTTTTTACATAATTTTTAAAATTTTGTAGCAGAGGAACCACTATTTTGATTTATGTCAATAAAGAAACCACAGAATGTGTATTACACTTAATAAGAATATGATAAAATTTTGTACAAAATGTAGCAGAAAATGTGTATTAAACTTAAAATTTTGTAGCAGAGGAGCTGTTAGGATTTTTAACATTAAGCTAGCATTATATTAGGATCTTTAACTGAGAGAATAACAAGCACAATAATCAAACACAAGAGACAATGAACACATTGTTTTTCCTCTGGGAAACCATAAATGGAGAAAACCCCGCAACTTCCTTAGAGATAGAATCAACACCAAAAGTAAAACCCCAAAACAATAAGAAGATCTCCCGACAGTAGTAACCTCTTTCTTCCTTGCCCCAGTGTCTTCTTCTTCCTCAACTATGCACTACAACTGAGTGTGAGTGAGTGTGTGATAAATAGAGAGGCTAGCTCTCTATTTATACTAATTCCTGACTTGAATAAACCTAACTAGGGCTGACTTCACTAGGTGAGTCTAATAACCCTAGTGCCCCGGAACTGTAGGGACTTGAACCCTTGATCGATAGGAGGGTTACCCACAATGACTTGGCATGACTTTTTTACATTATAGAACCTCCTGATAGGAACATCAGGGCATGACATGACTCAAGTACATCCTGGAATAAACATCGGGTTACAATACATAATAAATACAAGTGAATACATTCCGAAGTTACAATTACATCAACACTCCCTCTTAACTAGGAAGGTATTATCTCGACACAATTTTCATCATTGGTCTTCTTCTCTGGATCATCTCATCATCTGCATATTCAAGTCATCTTCATCTTCAGGTCATCTTCATCTTCATCTTCGGATCTAGATCATCACTGGATCTATATCATCATCACTGGATCTGGATCATCACTCAATCTAGATCATCATCACTAGATCTGGATCATCACTCGATTTGGATCATCATCACTGGATCTGGATGATAACTTGATCTGGATCGTCACTAGAGCATCATCTTTGGATCTGGATCATTACTTGATCTGAATCATCACTGGAGCATCATCTCTGGATCTGGATAATCACTCGATACAGATCATTAATGCTGGATCATCATCACGGATGCTATCTCATGATTCTTCTTGTCACAGGAATTTCTATAGAGCCAGCCCTTTTTCATGCTATTTGTAGGCCTATCCTCCATGTAGGTCTTCTTCAGTGCTTATATTTGATACCGAGTCAAAATGGCCCGCCCAACACTTACATCTGACCATGAGAGGAACACATCTAACACCATGTCAGAAAGGCACGCCCAGCACTCACATCTGATAATGTAGGAACCAATCCTATAATCACATCATAAAGGCCCAGTACTCACATCCGATCATGTGGAAACACATCCCACAACCCTATCGAAAAGGCTCAGCACTTATATCTAGCCATGTGGGAACACATCCTGCAACCATGCTAGAAAGGCTCTGCACTTACATATAGCCATGCGGGAACACATCCTGCAACCATGCTAGAAGGGATCTGCACTTACATCCAACCATGCAGGAACACATCCTTCAACCTTGCTGGAAGGGCTCTGCACTTGCATCCAACCACGCGAGAACACATTCTGCAACCTTGCTGGAAGGGCTCTGCACTTACATCCAACCATGCAGGAACACATCCTGCAACCTTGCTAGAAGGGCTTTGTACTTACATCCAACCATGCGGGAACACATCCTGTAACCTTACTGGAAGGGCTTTGCACTTACATCCAACCATACGGGAACACATCCTGCAACCTTGCTGGAAAGGCTCTCAACCCCAAGTTGAGGGTTCCTGGTAACTGACTAGGTGCCTCCATTCTCCAAGAGAATGGAATCAACCCTTATATTTGATCAAGTGGGAACACATCCCTCAATCACATCAGAATGGCCATGTTCTCATATCTGTTCATGTGAGAACACATCTCATAGTCATATCAGAATGGCCCTCAGTCCTAGACCAAGTATTCCTGGTAACTGACCAGGAACCTCCATTCCAAGAATGGCAATAGCCCTTATATCTAATCATGTAGGAACCAATCCTATAGTCATATCAGAATGGCTCAGCACTCATGTCTGACATGGAAGGAACCAATCCTCTCACCATAACAGAATGGCTTAGCCCTTACATTTGACCATGGAAGGAACCAATCCTCTCACCATGTCAGAATGGCTCACGGAATCATCACTTCCCTTTGGAAGGAACCTTGATCTAGAGAACACCAAGCTTCTCCTTGAAGTACTCAAACTTCACTCTGGCTAATGACTTCGTCAACACATCAGCTATTGTCCATCGCAACATACTGGAGCTTCACTGCTCCCCTCTGCACCATATCCCTGATATAGTGATACTTGATCTCAATATGCTTCGACTTGTCATGGAACATCGAGTTCTACGACAAATTCACACAACTTTGGTTGTCACAATATATACAAGTAGCATCTAACTGGATATCAAATAAATCAGACAGTAGCTTCCTCAGCCATACTGCCTCACAACTAGCTAAACATGCTGTGACATACTCTGCTTCAGTTGTACTCAGTGCCACATAGGATTGCTTCCTGCTAAACCAAGAGATCACACCTGATCCCATACTGAAGCAACACACTGAAGTGCTCTTCCTATCGTTGGCACTGCCTACCCAATCTAAATCAACATAACCCTCCAGGTTAATCTTCTGACTCACCTCATACTTGAGCCCATAATCAAATGTACCCTTCAGGTACCTTAGAATATGCTTTGCAGCAATCAAGTGAACATGTCTTGGATCTATCAAGAACTGGTTCAAGGTGTTCACAACAAAGCAAATATTTGGTCTCGTGTTTTTCAGGTACATCAAGGACCCAATCATCTGATGATACATCGTAGCATCAACTGCTTCTAATGAAGCATCACTCAATAGCTTCAGGTTCGATGCCATAGGTGTGGTCATGGCCTTGCAGTCCATCATCCCAAACCTCTTCAGGATATCTACTGTATATTTCCCTTGTCCCAGGGAAATTCCATCTGCATTCTGCCTCACCTCCATGCCTAGAAAATAATGCATCATACCCAATTCCTTCATTTCAAACTCGAAAGTAAGCTTCCTCTTTGTATTAGCAATCAACCCATCCATACCTGTTATAAAAATATCATCTACATATAGTAGGAGCATCACTGGATTTCCATCTTCAACCTTGTAGTAAAGGTTGGAATCTGCTTTACTCTTGGTAAAGCCTAAACTGGATAGAAAGCTGTCAATTCTATCGTACCATGTCCTGGGTGCCTATTTTAAACTGTACATGGATTTCTTCAATCTACATACATGAGACTCCCTGTCATGTGTCTCAAAACCGAGTGGCTGCTCCACATACACTTCTTCTTTTACTACACCATTCAAGAAAGCAGTCTTGACATCCATTTGGTGTATCTTTCATTTCATTACTGCAGCCAGAGTAAGTACTGATTTGATGGAAGTGTATCTGGCTATAGGTGCAAAAGTTTCTTCATAATCTATTCCTTCTTTCTAGGAGAAACCACGAGCAACAAATCTTGATTTATATTTTTCTATGCGACCGTTTGCAGCATGCTTGATCTTGTAGATCCATTTGGAAGTTACAACAGATTTCCATTTTGGTCTTGGGACAACATCCCAAACATTATTCTTCATGGTCGATTGATACTCTTCGATCATAGCATCCTTCCATTCTTTCCTTTTTGCCACTTCTTCATAATTGGAAGGTTCTTTATCAATGAAATCACATAATAATGCTATGTACTCAGAGTAGGATCTGGTCCTCTTTCTTTCTTTGTGATTCTCTTATGGAGCCCCATATATTTCTGCACCTTGGATAGCTTCTTGTACCCAAGCAGGTTTCCTCTTGTGATGATTCTTCTCCTGAGGTGGATCTATAGGTTCTTGTGGTTCTTCAAATTCTTGATCTTCTTCTTGAGTTTCTTTGTTCATGGTTGTATCATGAATTCTGGGTGCTTCCACCTCTTCAGGAACTTCAGCAGGTTTCTTTCTAGATTTGTTGTAAGCTGAGTCTTCATCAAATGTCACATCCCTGCTGATGTTGATCTTCTTGAATCTTGGGAAGTATATTCTGTAATCCTTCGTGCTTCCAGAGTATCCCACAAATATACCCTTCTTTCCTGAAGGATCTAATTTAGTTCTCTTCTATTTTGGAATGTGTATGTACACTGGACAACCGAATATTCTGAGATGGCTGACTTTTGGTTTCTTGCCAGAAAAGACTTCTTTAGGTGTCTTGTTATCAAGTACTCTGTGTGGAGTATGTTTCTGTACATACACCGCTGTTCTAGCAGCGTCTACCCATAGATGCATAGCAATATCTTGATCATGAAGCATTACTCTTGCAGCTTCCATGATAGTTCTATTCTTCCTTTCTACAATCCCATTCTATTGTGGATTATATGGAGTGGACAACTCCCTCTTAATCCCTGAGTCTTTTCATAACTCTTTGAATTCATTTGATGTGAATTCTCTGCCATTATCTGATCGAAACGTCTCGATCGTCTTTTCAGTGTGGTTCTTGATCAAGGCTTTGAATTCCTTGAACTTGCTGAATACTTCATCTTTGTTCTTCATGAAGTAAATCCATGTATTCCTAGAAAATTCATCAATAAAAGAAACATAGTATACATACCCGCTTAGTGAACTTGATGAAATTGGACTGCATACATCGGAGTGAATGATTTCCAAGATTCCTTTTGCTTTTCTCTCGCTACTTGGAAATGTCTTCTTTGTGTTCTTTCCTTTCGCACATCCTTTGCAGACCCCATCATGTTTTGCTTGAATTTCTAGAAGACCTTCAATAGATTTGCTTGCAAGTGGTAGTGCTCTGTAATGCACATGTGCAAGCCTTCTATGCCAAAGTTCATTTGGCTCTACTGTGTCATGGACTAAGGCTTGTTCTGGATGGCCCTTCAATTTGTACAATCCTCCTTCTTGTTCCCCAATCACTACTGCATCATCAATAGTCTTTCCCTTTGGACACATGATGACTTGACTATCTATAAATGAAACCCTCATTCCTTTTGCATCTAATACAGATATATAGAGGAGGTTCTTCTTTAGTCCTGGTATAAACAATACTTCCTTCATTGTCATAGACATTCCAGAGTCTAGCTTATAGGAGGATTCCCCGCTACCTTTTATTGGATACTGGTAGTCATCTCCGAGATTCACCTTGTGAGGTGATTCATGTTCTGATAGTTTCTAAAAGGATTCCTTGAATCTTGTCATATGCTTGGAAGTCCCACTGTCTATAAGCCAATCATTGCTTCCATGAGTAATTTTTCCCATGAGAGCGGAAATCAAGACATATTCTTCATCACTAGAAGAATCTTCACTTTCATATCTGGTTCTCTTTGTGGAAGGTTCATCATCCTCTGCAGCATGAGCATGATGTCTTCTCTTGTTTCCCTTATTCTTATGGGAGTTAATCTTGTTTCTAGGACAATCTTTGGCAAAGTGTCCTCTTTCATCACATGTATAGCATCTTAATTTAGATAAGTCCTTTCTAAAGTTATCTTTCTGGTGAAAGGTCTTACCTCTAGAGTGATGAGAGTTTCTTTTGCTTTTCTTGGAGTGAACTGTGAGAGCTTTATCTTCACTTCCCATCTTCTCTTCTCAAGCTACTATTCGAGCTTCTTCTTGAGAGAATTCTTCCCATAGTCTGCTAAACTTGAATAACTTATTTCTAGCATAGATTCCTTGAATAAAGGAGTCCCATGATCTAGGGAGACCATTCAAGGTGGTCATTACAATCTCTGCATTTTCCACTTCTTCATCTACTTCTTCCAGCTACTCCTTGATCTGAGAGACCCTTGTAAAGTAAGACTAGATGGTCTCTGCATTCTGGACCTTTACATTCTTCAGTTGGTTTCTCAGAGTCATCTTCTGGTTTATGTTCTTCCCTTCAAACAATTTAGTTAGGGCATCAAGCATAGCTTTAGGTGTATTTAGGAAGGACACCTGTGGTATGAGGTGATCCTTGATTGAATCAACGATAATCCTCTTTGCCATAACCAACTTCTTCTTGTGTAAGGCCTTAGCCTCATCTCCCTTTGGAACTGGAACCTCCTCACTGATATAGGAGTCCAACTCATTTTCTTCCAGGACCAGGGAGATCCTATACTTCCAGGATCAAAAATTATTAGCTCCCTCAAGCTTTTCATCAAGCTTGGTATGATGAGACATCTTAATTGAGAACCTAAAATGGAAATACAAAAGATTTAGATCTTACCAGGCCAAGATGTCAGATCTGGATTTGGAGCTGAAATTCTACAGTGCTAGTTCAGGAGTAGATTAGGGTTTTGCTTTTCTAGAGTTTTGTCCAAACAAATGCTTTTATCTTAATCCCTAACTTTGATTTTGAGGAGGAGATCAATCCAGGCCTGGGCTCACTAAAAAATTCCACTTCTATGGAAAGCCCTAATTTCCGGTAGCAATGTTGGGTCCAAAACTGAAAACCCTCAGAATTGGATTCTCCTTCGACAGAAAGATGTGCCCTAGGGAGGAAAGTTATTCCAACCTTCTTTTGTTGGAAATCTATGGAGATATATCCACAAAGTAGGAATCCCTAGTTCCCGTAGCTGCACAGTGTTTTCTTCTCAGGTTAGCTCTGAAACCATGTTATATTTTTAACATTAAGCTAGCATTATATTAGGATATTTAACTAAGAGAATAACAAGCACAACAATCAAACATAAGAGACAATGAACACAGTGTTTTTTCTCTGGGAAACCATAAATGGATAAAACCACGCAACTTCCTTAGAGATAGAATCAACACCAAAAGTAAAACCCCAAAACAGTAAGATGATCTCCCGACAGCAGTAACCTCTTTCTTCCTTGCCCCAGTGTCTTCTTCTTCCTCATCTATGTGCTACAATTGAGTGTGAGTGAGTGTGTGATAAATAGAGAGGCTAGCTCTCTATTTATACTAATTCCTGACTTGACTAAACCCAACTAGGGCCGACTTCACTAGGTGAGTCAAATAACCCTAGTGCCCCGAAACTGTGGGGACTTTAACCCTTGATCAATAGGAGGGTTACCCACAATGACTTGACATGACTTGTTTACATTATAGAACCTCCCGATAGTAACATCGGGGCATGACATGACTCAAGTACATCCTGAAATAAACATCGGGTTACAATACATAAGAAATACAAGTGAATACATTCCTAAGTTACAATTACATCAACAGGAACCACTATTTTGATTTCTCTCAATAAAGAAAACACAAAATGTTTTCAGTGTTTGTTTTATTCATTTATTATGTTGTTTTCATGAAAGCATTGATAAAATACCTGCAATAACGCAGAACACAAAACAAGAATGCAATGAAACTTAAGTTACACCTCACGATGCTCACCTCAATATATCCCAAGAACTTAGCTTCAGCTTTCGTGGTGTTGAATACCAGAATTAAAGCAAGTAAACATTGGCCTGTGCAAAAGGAAAACACCGCCCTTTCTCGACAAAACTATTCGCAAGAGATAAAATGTGAAAATTTATGTTAGGAGTCCCATATTCTTTTATTATTAAATTTCATTTTTTTTGTTTTTTTTTGGTAAATTAAATTTCATTTTTTTTTGGTATAGATAGCAAAAACACCTGAGTTTTCTTCGAAGGTTTTCAATGAAAAGGGGAAGGACCCTAATACTGGGATTCATGTAGGTGGACCAAATGAAGGAAGGAGGGAACCAAAGAAATGCATCAAAAGGAAAGTAAATATTAGCCTATTGTGGTGGTGACACGAAGTTAAATAATGTAATAAGCATGGCTTCTAAGGCATTGATTGTGAGGCTTATTTTTAGAAGGATGGGGACAATGAGCTTGTTTCAATAGATTCAAGTGCACTAGTAATCAATTTTAGCTTATCACATAAGGGATTTCATTTTCATCTGAGGTTAGATATTGAAGTTACATCCAAACATAGTATATTTCTAGCAGGTATCTAATGCATTTAAACCTAGGTGGATGTACCGGTTACTTGATCAAATTACTTATATATCATTCAAGGTTCCATGTCAATAAGCAAGGATACCATAAGGATAAAATATTTGTACAAAATTAGTCTATTTCCATATACTCTCTTATGATTCTACACAAGATATTTTCTCTTTATGCTATTTGTAACTATTGGTGTTACAAATATACTTTCTTAATTGGCATATCAATTAGGTAATTAGAAGAAATATATGGTGTTACATTTCTCTATATGCTCTCCATAAGTTTGACAATTCAATACATTGGTTAATGTCCTACTTGGAGAAGCCCTACAAGAACCTATATAATCTTTTTAAATATTAATAATTTTTGTCATTACCTCTTCCAACGATATGAAATCCTTATAAAAAGATAAAAGGAATTCGAACCATTAACCTATGTTTTTTAGACCAGTATTATACCATTGAAACTATTCTCCTAATGAAAATCTGATAACTTGCTTGATGGACCATATCAATATGATGTGACCCCCATCTCCTTATAAGTATAATTTTTAACCTACAATGTCAACCCTCCATCTCTTTATAATTATCAAAAAAATAGGTGTATACCTAGTATTGTAGGTGCTAATTATGGAAACGACACGTTTCTAATTCCTACAACACTTGTTATATGATTTAGTGAACCATGGCAATCTTGTAGCTAGATCAGAGAAAAAGACAGCTATATAGATCCAAAATTTCATCTAATCTATCCATAAGTATTCCCTTAACCATCATCGATAACTAAAAATGATTGACACCAAATGAAGTAACATATACTACCTTGAATAATGGACATTGCAAAGGAGGTAAATTTGTCATCTATCTTGCACTTGTGGAGCATATGAAGGAAAATTGTTGTGAACCAAATATTCATACTTACAATCCTTTGATGAATGGATTTCACAAGGAAAATGACTTGATACATGTAAGGAGGTTGAGAGGGTATACCATGAAATCGACCATGTATATCAGCATATTGTGGTGGATGACATGAAGTTAAATAATGTAATACGCATGGCTTCTAAGGCATTGATTGTGAGGTTTTTTTGTAGAAAGATGGGGACAGCGAGTTTGTTTCAATGGATTCAAGTCCATTAGTGGTAATCAATTTTATCTTACCACATAAGGGATGCCATTTTCATCTAAGGTTAGATGTTGAGGTTATAATATCCAAACATAGTATTATTTCTAGTTGGTATCTACTGCATTTATACCTAGGTGTATTTATCGGTTACTTGATCAAATTACTTATATATCATTCAAGGTCCCATGTAAATAAGTAAGGATACCATAAGGATAAAATAATTGTACTAAATTAGTGTATTTCCATAGACTCTCTTATGATTCTACACAAGGTATTTTCTCTTTATGCTATTTGTAACTACTGGCATGATATGACTCATTATTGTTTCTTGCCTTACAAAGAGATCTATCATATGCATTCAAACAATTATTTCTTGTTTTTTTGCTTGGTTGGATTTATGATATTTCTTCTTATGGAAATCATATGAGTTAAAATTTCTATGGTGGTATGCCTTATAAATATACTTTCTTAATTGACATATCAATTAGGTAACCATGGATATTAGAATAGTGAGAAGAGATATACGATGTTACATTTAATCTATATGCTCTCCATAAGTTTGACAATTCAATACATTGGTTAAGGTCCTACTTGGAGAAAACCTACAAGAGCTATTAAGAATTTTTATCATTACCTCTTTGAACCATATGAAATTCTTATAAATATAAAAGGAATTTGAACCATTAACCTATGTTTTTTAGACCAGTATTATACCATTGAAAATATTCTCCTAATGAAAATCTGATAACTTGCTTGATGGACCATATCAATATGATGTGACCCCCATCTCCTTATAAGTATAATTTTTAACCTACAATATCAACCCTCAATCTCTTTATAATTATCAAACAAAGAGGTGTATACCTAGTATTGTAGGTGCTAATGATGGAAAGGACACCTTTCTAATTCCTACAACACATGTTATATGAATTTGTTAAACATGACAATATTGTAGCTAGATCGGAGAAAAACATGGCTATATAGATCCAAAATTTCATCTAATCTATCCTTAAGTATTCCCTTAACCATCATCCCTAACTGAAAATAATTGACACCAAATTAATTAACATATAATACCTTGAATAATGGACATTGCAAAGGAGGAAAAGTTGTCATTTAACTTGCACTAGTGGAGCATATGAAGGAAAATCGTTATGAACCAAATATTCATACTTACAATCCTTTGATTAATGGATTTCACAAGGAAAATGACTTGATACAAATAAGGAGGTTGAGAGGGTATACCATGAAATCGAACATGTATATTAGCCTATTGTGGTGTATGACATGAAGTTAAATAATGTAATAAGCATGGCTTCTAAGGCATTGATTGTGAGGTTTATTTGTGGAAGGATGAGGATAGTGAGTTTGTTTCAATGGATTCAAGTGCAAGACTAGTAATCAATTTTAGCTTACCACATAAGGGATGTCATTTTCATCTAAGGTTAGATGTTGAGGTTACAATATCCAAACATAGTATCATTTCTAGTTAGTATCTACTGCATTTATACTTAGGTGGATTTACCAGTTACTTGATCAAATTACTTATATATCATTCAAGGTCCCATGTCAATAAGTAAGGATACCATAAGGATAAAATAATTGTACTAAATTAGTCCATTTCCATAGATTCTCTTATGATTCTACACAAGATATTTTCTATTTATGCTATTTGTAACTATTGGCATGATATGACTCATTATTGTTTCTTGCCTTACAAAGAGATCTATCATTTGCATTCAAACAATTAGTTCTTTTTTTTTCTTGGTTGGATTTATGATCTCTCTTCTTATGGAAATCATATGAGCTAAAATTAATTCTATGGTGGTATATTTCCTTACACATCTACTTTCTTAATTGGCATATCAATTAGGTAACCAGGGATATTAGAATAATGAGAAGAGATATATGATGTTACATTTAATCTATATGCTCTCCATAAACTTGACAATTCAATACTTGGGTTAAGGTCCCACTTGGAGAAAAACTACAAGAACCTATATAATCCTTTTAAATATTAAGAATTTTTATCATTACCTTTTCCAACCATATGAAATTCTTATAAAAATAAAAGAAATTTGAACTATTAACCTATGCTTTTTAGATCGGTATTATACCATTGAAACTATTTTCCTAATGAAAATTTGATTACTTGCTTGATGGACTTTCTAAATATGATGTGACCCCCATCTCCTTGTAAAACCTACAGTGTCAACCTTCCATTTCTTTATAATTATCAAAAAAATAGTTATATACTTTGTATTGTAGGTGCTAATGATGGAAAGGACAAAATTCTAATTCCTACAACACTTGTTATATGAATTAGTGAACCATGACAATCTGTTGATGTATTTGTAACTTCAGAATGTATTCATCTATGTATCTTATGTATTGTAACCCAATGTTTATTCCAGGATGTATCTATAATGTAAATGAGTCATGTTGTCATGCCCTGATGTTCCGATTGAGAGGATCAATAATGTGAACAAGTCATTTCAAGTCATTGTGGGTAACCCTCCGATTGTCTAAGGGTTAAAGTCCCTGTAGTTTCGGGGCACTAGGGTTATTAGACTCTCCTAGTAGAGGTTGGCCCTGGTAGGGTTTTAGTCATGTCGGGATTAGTATAAATAGAGAATTGGAGTCTCTATTTATCAGACAACTCATACACACTCAAGTGTAGTGCATAGTTGAGGAAGGAGAAGACACTGGGGCTAGACAAGAAGAAGATTACTGCTATCGGGAGATCACTTACTATTTTGGGCTTTTACTGTTTTGGTGCTAATTCTATCTCTAAGGAAGTTGCGGGGTTTTCTCCATTTATGGTTTCCCTGAGGAAAAACACTGTGTTCATTGTCTCTTATGTTTAATTGTTTTACTTGTTATTCTCTCAGTTAAAGATCCTAATAATGCTAGCTTAATGTTGAAAAACTAACATGGTATCAAAGCTAACCTGAGAAGAAGTCACTGTGCAGCTGCGGGAACTAGGGATTCCAAGTTTTTGGATCTTCCTCCCTAGATTTTCAGCAAAAGTAAGGTGGAATAACTCTCCTCCTTAGGCCACATCTTTCAGTCGAAGTAGAATCCAATTCTGAGGTTTTTCAGTTTTGGACCCAACACTACTGCCAAAAATTAGGGATTTTCACAGAAGAGGAATTTTTCGGTGAGCCTAGGCCTTGATTTATATCCTCCCCAAAATCAAAGTTAGGGACAAATTTCAAGACATTTGGGTGGATAGATCTCTGAAAAAGCAAAAACCTAATTTGCTCATGAACCAGCTTTGCAGGATTTTGGCTCAAGTTTCAGATACGACATCTTGACCTGGTAAGATCTAAAATATTTTGTATTTCCATTTGAGGTTCTCAGTTAAGATGTCTCATCATACCAAGCTTGATGAAAAGCTTGAGGGAGCTGATAACTTCCGAGCCTAGAAGTATAGGATATCCCTGGTCCTGGAAGAGAATGAGTTAGACTCCTACATCCATGAGGAGGTTCCAGTTCCAGAGGGAGATGAGGCAAAGGCCTTACATAAGACAAAATGGTTATGGAAAAGAGGATCATTGTTGATTCTATCAAGGATCACCTTATACCTCAGGTATCCTCTCTCAAGACACCTAAAGCTATGTTTGATGCCCTAACCAAGTTGTTTGAAGGGAAGAACATAAACCAGAAGATGACTATGAGGACTCAACTAAAGAATGTGAAGATTTAGAATGTAGAGACTATCCAGTCCTACTTCACAAGGGTTTCTCAGATCAAGGAACAATTAGAAGCTGTAGATGAAGAAGTGGAGAATGCAGAGATTGTGATGACAACACTGAATGGCCTTCCTAGGTCATGGGATTCTTTCATCCAAGGAATCTATGCTAGAAAAAAGTTAGTCAAATTTAGCAGACTATGGGAAGAATGTTCTCAAGAAGAAGCACGAATAGCAGCTTGAGAAGAGAAGATGGGAAGTGAACATCAAGCTCTCATAGTTCACTCTAAGAAAGGCAGAAGAAAACCTCACCACTTCAAAGGTAAGAATTCTCATCATAGAGATAACAATAGAAAAGACCCATCTAGATTAAGATGTCATAAATGTGATGAAATAGGACACTTTGCAAAAGACTGTCTTAAGAAAAAGGTCCACTCTAATAAGAAGAAGGGGAACAAAAAAATACATCATGCTCATGTTGCAGAGGATGATGAACCATCCAAGAAAAGAACTAGATATGAAAGTGAAGATTCTTCAAGCGAGGATGAATATGTTTTGATTTTCGCTCTCACAGGTAACATTACTCATGGTAATGATGATTGGCTTATAGATAGTGGGGCTTCCAAACATATGACTGGATTCAAGGAATCCTTTGTAAGACTATCAGAACATGAATCACCTCACAAGGTGAAACTAGGAGATGACTACCAATATCCAATAAAAGGTAGTGGGGAATCTTCCTATAAAGTAGACTCTGGAAAGTCTCTAACAATGAAAGAAGTATTGTTTTTTCCAGGACTCAAGGAGAACCTTGTCTCCATATCAGCATTGGATGCAAAAGGAATGAGGGTTGCATTCATAGATGGTCAAGTCATCATGTGGCCAAGAGGTAAGACTATCGATGATGCAGTGGTGATTGGAGAACAAGAAGGAGGTTTGTACAAATTGAAGGGCCATCTAGAACAAGCCTTGATCCATGACATAGTAAAGCCAAATGAGATTTGGCATATAAGGCTTGCACATGTGCATTATAGAGCACTACCTATTGCAAGCAAAGCTGTTGAAGGTCTTCCAGAATTCCAAGCAAAACATGATGGGATCTGCAAAGGATATGTGAAAGGAAAGAATACAAAGAAGACATTTCCTAGTAGCGAAAGCAAAGCCAAAGGAATCCTAGAAATCATCCACTCCGATGTATGCGGTCCTATGTCATCAAACTCACTAAGCGGGTATGCATACTATGTTTCTTTTATTGATGATTTTTCTAGGAATACATGGGTTTACATCATGAAGAACAAACATGAAGTATTCAGCAAATTCAAGAAATTCAAATCCTTGATCGAGAACCACACTGAAAATAAGATCAAGACTTTTCGATCAGATAATGGCAGAGAATTCACTTCGAATGAATTCAAAGAGCTATGCAAAGAATCAAAGATTAAGAGGGAGTTGTCCACTCCTTATAATCCACAATAGAATGGGATTGCGGAACGAAAGAACATAACTATCATGGAAGCTGCAAGAGCTATGCTTCATGATCAAGACCTTCCTATGCATCTTTGGGCGGAAGATGCCAGAACAACTGTGTATGTACAGAACCATACTCCACATAGAGTACTCGAGAACAAGACTCCTGAAGAAGTAATCTCCAACAAGAAACCAGAAGTCAGCCATATCAGAATATTCAGCTGTCCTGTGTACATACACATTGCAAAAGATAAGAGAACAAAATTAGATCCTTCAGAATAGAAGGGTATATTTGTGGGATACTCTGAAAGCTCGAAGTCTTATAGAATATATTTTCCAGGGTACAAGAAGATTGACATTAGCAAGGATGTGACATTTGATGAAGACACAGCTTACAACAAATCCAGAAAATGTTGAAGAACCTAAAGAAGTAGAAGCAGAAGCACCCAGAATTCATGATACAACCATGAATGAAGAATCTCAAGAAGAATATCGAGAATTTGAAGAACCACAAAGACCTGTAGATCCACCTCTGGAGAAGAATCCTCATAAGAGGAAACCTGCTTGGGTACGAGAACTTATCCAAGGTGCAGAAATATATGGGGGTCCAGAAGAGAATCACAAAGAAAGAAAGAGAACCAGATCTTGCTTCGGGTATGTAGCTTTACTATGTGATTTCATTGATAAAGAACCT
The DNA here is from genome assembly GCA_001517045.1 of Pseudotsuga menziesii. Taxonomy (NCBI): domain Eukaryota; kingdom Viridiplantae; phylum Streptophyta; class Pinopsida; order Pinales; family Pinaceae; genus Pseudotsuga; species Pseudotsuga menziesii. Next base: position 691,234 of record LPNX010175732.1, on the reverse strand, counting down.
TCCAGTTATGAAGAAGCGGCAGAACGAAAAGAATGGAAGGATGCTATGATCAAAGAATACTAATCGATCATGAAGAATGATGTTTGGGATGTTGTCCCAAGAACAAAAGGGAAGTCAGTTGTAACTTCCAAATGGATCTACAAGATCAAGCATGTTGCAGATGGTAGCATTGAAAAATATAAAGCAAGATTTGTGGCACGGGGTTTCTCTCAGAAAGAAGGAATAGATTATGAAGAAACCTTTGCACCTGTATCCAGATACACTTCCATCAAATCGATACTTGTTCTGGCTGGAGTGATGAAATGGAAGATACACCAAATGGATGTCAAGACTGCTTTCTTGAATGGTGTAGTAGAAGAGGAAGTATATGTAGAACAACCACTAGGTTTTGAGACACATGACAGAGAGTCTCATGTATGCAGATTGAAGAAATTCCTGTACATTTTGAAGCAGACACCTAGGACCTGGTACGGCGGGATTGACAGCTTTCTATCTAGTTTGGTCTTTACCAAGAGTAAAGCAGATTCCAACCTTTACTACAAGGTTGAAGATGGAAACCCAGTGATGCTTCTACTATATGTAGATGATCTATTTGTAACAAGCACGGATGGGTTGATTATTGATACGAAGAGAAAGCTTGCTGCTGAGTTTGAAATGAAGGAATTGGGGATGATGCATTACTTTCTAGGTATGGAGGTGTGGCAGAGTACAGATGGAATCTTCCTTGGACAAGGGAAGTATGCAATAGAGATCTTGAAGAGGTTTGGGATGATAGACTGCAAGGCTATGGCCACAACTATGGCATCAAAACTGAAGCTATTGAGCGATGCTTCATCAGAGTCGGTTGATGCTACGATGTATTGTCAGATGATTGGGTAATTGATGTACCTGACGAACACGAGACTAGACATTTGCTTTGCTGTGAACACCTTGAGCGAGTTCATGACAGATCCGAGAAATGTTCACTTGATTGCTGCAAAGCATATTCTAAGGTACCTGAGGGGTATAGTTGATTATGGGCTCAAGTACGATGTGAATTAGAAGATTAACCTGGAGGGTTATGTTGATTCAGATTGGGCAGGAAGTTCCATCGATAGGAAGAGCACTTCAGGGTGTTGCTTCAGTATGGTATCAGGTGTGATCTCTTGGTTTAGTAGGAAGTAATCCTATGTGGCACTAAGTATATCTGAAGCAGAGTATGTCGCAACTTGTTCAGCTAGTTGTGAGGAAGTATGGCTATGGAAGATACTGTCTGATTTATTTGATCTCCAGTTGGATGCTACTTGTATACATTGTGACAACCAGATTTGCGTAAAGTTGTCAGAGAATCCAGTGTTCCATGACAAGTCGAATCATATCAAGATCAAGTACCACTATATCAGAAATATGGTGCAGAGGGGAGCAGTGAAGCTCCAGTATGTTGTGACGAAGGAACATATAGCTGATGTCTTGACAAAGCCATTAGCTAGGGTGAATTTCAAGTACTTCAGGAAAAATCTTGGTGTTCTCTAGATCGATATTTCCTCCAAGGGAAAGTGACGAGTCCCATATCCTTTTTGTCATGGTGAGAGGATTGGTTCCTTCCATGGTCAGATGTAAGGGCTAAGCCATTCTATCATGGTGAGAGGATTGGTTCCTTCCATGTTAGATATGAGTGCTAAGATCCATAGCCATTCTAATGAGTAGGTCAGATATAAGGGTTGAGACATTCTGTCATGGTGAGAGGATTGCTTCCTTCCATGTCAGATATGAGTGCTGGCCATTCTGTCGAGTAGGAGAGATGTAAGGGAAATTGCCATTCTTTGAACAGAGCTACCTGGTGAGGTACCAGGAAAAATTAGTCTAGGACTAAGAAGCCATTCTGATGTGATAGAGGGATGTGTTCCCACTTGATAATATGTAAGGGCTGAACCATTCTATCATGGCTAAAGGATTAAGTTCCTTCCATGTCAGATGTGAGTGTTGGCCATTCTGACGAGCAGGTCGGATGTAAGGGCAACTTCCATTCTCTAGGAGACTGGAGGCACCTGGTCAGTTACTAGGTAGCGCAGTCAAGGAGGAATGGGGGCCATTCTGATATGACTGTAGGATTGGTTCCTACAATATCAGATGTGAGTGTAGAGCCCTTCCATCATTGTGAGGAGGATGTATTCCCACCTGGATGAATATAAGTGCAGGAATATTTCATCAATGTGAGGAGGATGTTTTCCATCCTGGATGAGAGTCTTTCATCATTGTGAGTAGGATGTGGTTCCAGCCTGGGTGGAAGAACATAGTTCTTCCATCATTGTGAGTAGGATGTGGTTCTGTCCTAGATGAAAGTGAGGAAATCTTCCATCATTGTGAGCAGGATGTGTTCCGGCCTGGATGGAAGTGCAGAACTCTTCCATCATTATGAGCAAGATGTGTTCTAGCCTAGATGGATGTGAGTACTGTGCCTTTCTAACAAGTAGGTCAGATACAAGTGCTGAAGAAGACCTACATGGGGGCTAGGCCTACAACCAGCATGAAAAAGGGCTAGCCCTATGGAAATTCATGTGATGAGAAGAATCATGAGATAGCACCAATGATGATCCATATTGAGTGATGATCTAGATCCAGTGATGATGATCCAGCAGTGATGATCCAGATCCAGTGATGATGATATAGCAATGATGATCCAGATCTAGTGATGATGCCTAGTGATGATCTAGATCGAGTAATGATCCAGATCTAGTGATGATGATCCAGATTGAGTAATGATCTAGATCTAGTGATGATGATCCAGATCCAGTGATGATGATCCAGATCGAGTGATGATCCAGATCCAGTGATGATGTCCAATGATGATCCAGATTTGAATATGAAGATGACTTAAAGATAAATATGACTTGAAGATGGAGATGACTTGAAGACTCAGAAGACTTGATATGCAGATGACGAGATGAACCAGCTGATACAGAGAAGAAGACCAGTACTGAAAATTTTGTCAAAAAAATACCTTCCTAGTTAAGAGGGAGTGTTGATGTATTTGTAACTTCGAAATGTATTCGTCTATGTATCTTATGTATTGTAACCCGATGTTTATTCCAGGATGTATCTATGATGTAATTGAGTCATGTTGTCATGCCCTGATGTTTCGATCGGGAGGATCAATAATGTGAGCAAGTCATGTCAAGTCATTGTGGGTAACCCTCCGATTGTCTAAGGGTTAAAGTCTCCACAGTTCCAAGGCACTAGGGTTATTAGACACTCCTAGTAGAGGTCGGCCTTGGTAGGGTTTAGTCATGTCAGGATTAGTATAAATAGAGAACTGGAGTCTCTATTTATCACACAACTCATACACACTCAAGTTTAGTGCATAGTTGAGGAAGGAGAAGACACTGGGGCTAGACAAGAAGAATATTACTGATGTCGGGAGATCACTTACTGTTTTGGGCTTTTACTATTTTGGTGTTGATTCTATCTCTGAGGAAGTTGAGGGGTTTTCTCCATTTATGGTTTCCCTGAGGAAAAACACTGTGTTCATTGTCTCTTATGTTTGATTGCTGTACTTGTTATTCTCTCAGTTAAAGATCCTAATAATGCTAGCTTAATGTTGAAAAACTAACACAATCTTGTAGCTAGATCAGAGAAAAATATGGATATATAGATCCAAAATTTCATCTAATCTATCCTTAAGTATTCCCTTAACAATCATCCCTAACTAAAAATGATTGACAACAAATGAAGTAACATATACTACCTTGAATAATGGACATTGCAAAGGAGGAAAAGTTGTAATTTATCTTGCACTACTGGAGCATATGAAGGAAAATGGTTGTGAACCAAATATTCATACTTACAATCCTTTGATGAATGGATTTCACAACGAAAATGACTTGATACAAATAAGGAGGTTGAGAGGGTATACCATGAAACCGACCATGTATATTATCCTATTGTGGTGGATGACATGAAGTTAAATAATGTAATAGGCATGAATTATAAGGCATTGATTGTGAGGTTTATTTGCAGAAGGATGGGGCAAACAGTGAGTTTGTTTCAATGGATTTAAGTACATGACTAGTAATCAATTTTATCTTACCACATAAGGGATTTCATTTTCATCTAAGGTT
>LPNX010175732.1:651605-687053 GCA_001517045.1 Pseudotsuga menziesii | reverse complement strand
GGGGGGGGGGGGGGGGGGGGTGAATCAGTATTGTCAGATTTTACTTTAAAATACATAAAATAAACAATCAACACTGATTTTATTGTGGAAACCTCAAAAGAGAAAACCACCAACACAAAATCATTAATAAGATGAATTTACAAATTTTTTTATCTACTACAACAAAAAGGATGTAGATACACCCTAGATTTTTCCTATAACTACAGACTGGGATGCTACAAGACCCCTATGGTTTTTCTGCCTGCTTCAATAGGCAAGGATGCTACGACACCCTGTTCTCCAGCTACGTCTGGAAGGATTCTACGACCCCCTGCAGACCTGTGGCCTTTCCTAGAACCACCCTTCCACCCTATACTGATGTTCTCAGTCTTTTAGAACAGTTGAAAAACTATTCACTTTGTACTCTATCATACTTGCTAACAGAGACACTTTATTCTTTACACATTCATTCAATAAATACCTTTTACCTATTACCTACCAACTCATCTCTCCATAGTTGCGTTCTTTCATTTTGGATCGCGACTGTTTACTTACACACATACCTCTTCATCATCTACCTGTTCAACAGTTGCATCATTTCATGGTTAAGTTTCAGCAAACGTACCGTTTCATTCTTCTCACAGCCCAGAGTTCATTTCCGTAGCTTTGTTTATTGTTTTCTGATGATTCTGCAATCTTCTTCTCCAAATACACTCCAGACCGTTGATCTTATGCCCGAATCTCTCCGAACCATTGATCTACTCTAAACATTTTCTTTTGAAACCTTATTTTCGCACCAAGTTCCTATTTCGATGATTCCCCACCGTTTATCTTCATCAGGATTATCCACAGGAGTTGATATTCAAATTGCAGGATGTAACATTTCCGAACATCATATCTCAACTTTTTGCAAACTTCTTTCCGCACTTCTTTTTACGAACCGTTGATCTGTTTTAGCGGAACTAACTTCAGTTGTCCGATCTCTCCATATTGCGGGATGCGGGATGCAACATTTCCCAAAATCATATCTTGAATTTTCGCAAGCTTCTTTTTCCAACTTCTCTTCCACACCATAGATCTATTTTGGCATAACTAATCTGAGCCGTCTGATATTGATCTTTTGTAGAACTTCATCCTCTTGCCTATATTTTGAGGAACTGATCCTCATTCGTTGGATATCATGCGGGATGCTTCCTGACCATCAATTTCAGATCAAATTTGGATTTCATCATGACTTTGTGTATCTGCACGATCTCTTTGTGACTATTTCTAACATTTTTTCCATTCATACTGCATCTCTACTTACACTCGACCTTCTGTTATTTGTTTCATTAACCATTGTTTACATCATACTATCGACACTGTCTTGGAATTATTCAGATCAGTCATTCATCTCATATGTGTCATGCCACATTCTTAACTATGCCATGCCATGACATCACTACCTTGGTCTTTCACTGAGTTTGTCCTGCCATCATATCCACTGGTTATTCCTTTGTCATTTGTGAACACCTTTGACATCAATGACAACTAAATACTCAACAATACCCCCCTTTGGCATTGAAGGAAACCTCTAACCATTCTCCCCCTTTGACAACAATGACAAAGGAATATTTTTGTCTGACAGCTCCCCCTGTTAGCATTTATCCCCTTGAGATTGAGCTTTCTCCTCTTAGTACTTTTGTAATGTAATTACTCCCATTTTCTGTCTAAGACACTCAAAGGCTTCCTTAGGTAGTGGTTTGGTGAAAATGTCAGGAATGTGTTCTTTTGTGTCAATGTATTCTAATTTGACATCTTTTTGAGATACCTATTCTCTTATATAGTGATACTTGATTGGTATATGTTTTTACTTAGAATGCATGATAGGCCCTTTTTAGACATATTTATAGCACTAGTGGTATCATTGTTGATCACTATTGGATTTTCATATTTTACAAGTAGATCTTCTAGGGTCTGTATCATGCAAATGACCTGAGTGCAACATGAGGTGGAAGCAATATATTCTACTTCTGCTGCAGAGAGGGAAATGGAGGATTTTTTTTTTACTTGACCATGATACTAAACAATTTCCCTAAAAAAATGCTGCTCCACTAGTAATTTTTCGATCTTCAACACTTGTTGCCCAATCTGCATCAATAAATGCCTTCAAGGTAAATTCTTGTCCTTTCGGATAAACCATACTCCATAGTGCCTTTTATATATTTGAAAATCATTTTTACTATTGTTACATGTGTTTCCTTGGGAGTTGACTAGAATCTAGCCACCAATCCAACAACTTGCATCACATCTGGTCTTGTTGCTGTCACATATAGCAGACTGCCAATCATGGATCTAAACATGGTATGATCTACTTCCAGAGATTCATCATCCTTACTTAAATTGCAACCAGTGACCATAGGAGTACCAACAGGTTTGGAATCTTCCATTTTAAACTTTTCAACATATCTTTGATGTAATTAGTTTGAGAGATGAAAATTCCTTCGTCTGTTTGGTATACTTGCAATCCCAAGAAGAAGATCAATTCTCCTAACATTGACATTTCGAATTCTTTCTTCATTTCAGAGGGAAAGTCTACACTTAGGATTTGAATATTTCTTCCAAAAATGATATCATCCACATAGAAAACAACAATGATCATATTTTTATCTTTGATTTTTAGATAAAGATTACTTTCAGTGACTACTCTTTTAAAACCTTGTTGTTTGAAGTAACTATCTAGTCTTAAAAACCATGCTCTTAGAGCTTGTTTGAGACCATAGAGTGCATTTTCCAGTTTACAAACATAACCTTTGTTTTTAGACAAGAGAAACCCTTTAGGTTGTTCAATATACACTTCTTCTTCTAGTTTTCCATTCAGGAATGCAGAATTGACATCCATTTGATATATTTTGAAGTTTTTATGGCATGAAAATGCTAAAAAATTATGATTGATTCAAGTCGAGCTATAGGAGAATAAGTTTCTTCAAAATCAATACCTTCCAGTTGGGCATACCCCTTATAGACCAGTCTTGCTTTGTTCCTTATTACTTGTGCATCTTGATTGAACTTGTTTTTGAAAATCCATTTGGTTCCTACAATGTTCTTATCTTCAGGTCTTGGGACAAGTTCCCAGGTCTCATTTTTCTCAATCTGATCTAGTTCTTCATTCATGGCTTTGACCCATTCATCACTTTTTCTAGCTTCTGTAAAGTTCTTGGGTTCTACTATTGATAGTAGGGATTGTTCCACATCTGGTAGTTGGCTTCTTGTTTTGACTCCCAAATTTTTATCACCCATGACCTGTGAATTCGGATGATACTTTTTTACCCTTCTAGAAGGAGTTTTATTGTCAGGTCTAGGGAGGTCTTCATCATATTCATGCGTCTCTTCCCTCTCTTTGTCTTCTTCTTCGTTATGAATGCTCTCGTCCTTTTGAAAATCTTTTATTTCATCATCGCATGCCTTTTCAACATTGTCCAGTTTTTTCTCTTTCCTTGGTTTTATATCATATACTTTCACATCAACACTTTCTATAATTTTATGTAACCTTTTATTGTAACACCTATATGCCTTTTTGGTGGATGAGTATCCTAAAAGGATTCCATCATCAATCCTGGAGTCAAACTTTCCAAGGTCATCCTCATTTATTTTAATGTAACAGTTACTGCCTGTTAGTTTTTCAACATTTAAGCTAGCATTATGTTAGGATCTTTTCACTGAGAGAATAACAAGCACAGCAATAACATAAGCACATCACAAGAGACAAGAGACACAAAGATTTTAGGAGGGGAAACCATAAATGGAGAAAACCCCTCAACTTCCTCTAAGATAGTATCACCACAAGATGTGATCCCAAAACAGTAAGATGATCTCCCAACACAATAGCAGCCTTCTGTCTTCTGTCAAGCCAAATATTTCCTTCTCCAAAAGTGCGCCACACTTGAGAAAGCAAGAGAGCTAAGTCACAAGTGATAAATAGAGAGACTCTCACTCTCTATTTATATTCTTCCGTTGACTTGAAGTGCACTCAACCATGTCGGCTTAACTTATAATCAATTACTTGAGCCTACACCTTAATTAGTGTATAATAACCCAAGTGCCCCTAAACTGTGGGGACTTACCTAATGACTTGATATGACTTGTTTACATTATTAATCCTCCTGATCGGAACATCGGGGCATGACCACATGACTCAAATGCATAATAGAAACATCCCGGAATAAACATCGGGTTACAATATATGAAATACATAGAAGAATACATTCCGAAGTTACATATACATCAACACTGCCAAACACTTTAAAATATTTGATTGAGGCTAGTCTTCCATACTACAATTCGTAAGGGGTCTTATCCTTATTCACTCTGAGTTGTCCTATATTAAGTGTGTAGAAAAATGTGTATATAGCTTCTCTCCAAAAAGAATCTGACAGTTTTGCTTCATTGAGCATAGTTTTGGAAGCTTCTTGGACTGTTCTGTTTTTCCTTTCAACAACCCCATTCTGCTGAGGAGTTTTTGCAACTGAAAATTTCCTCTTTATCCCATGACCTTCACAGAACTCATTGAATTCATTTGAGGTAAATTCTCCCCCATTAGCTGATCTAAGACACTTGATTTTCATGCCAGACTCATTTTCAGCCATTGCCTTGAAGATTTTATATTTTTCAAAGGCTTCTGATTTTTCCTTGAGAAATGCCACCCAGGTCAGCCTTGTGTAATCATTAATGAGCAACATGAAATAGTAATCTCCTTGCAGGATTTTAGTTTTGGTTGGTCCACAAATATCTGTGTGTATTATTTCCAAAGGGTGTGAGGTCATATGTTCTTTTATTTTAAAACTGACTCTGGTTTGTTTCTCATGTTGACAATGTCTGCACACATAGTTTAGAGGAACTATAATATTAGGTAGATCTATTACAGCTTCCTTCATGCTTATTTCGACAAGATTGTCAAAATTTAAATGTCCCAGCCTTCTGTGCCATAACCAAATTTCATCTACCATACTTCAGTAACCTTGGTTTTCATTTTCCAATATGTATACATTGATTGTATTTCTCATAGCAATTCCAACTACCTTTCCTGATTTCTTATTCTTGATTTCACATTTTTCTGAGTCGAACACACAAATGTGTCCTTGGTCGCATGTTTGACTTACACTGAGAAGATTAGGCTTGAGGTTTTCAACTAGAAAAACATTTTCTTCTTTGATCCTACTATTGACAACAATTTTTCCTTTGCCGATTATTTTGGAGGACAGGTTGTCTCCAAAAGTGACTTTTCCCTTATTATCTTTTAGTGTTATGAATTTTCTTGGGTCACTAGTAATATGTTTTGAACAAACATTGTCCAAGTGCCATAAGTTTTTTCTTTTGGTTGTACATAAGGAAATCATGGAAGTTTCCTTTTCTTCCTTTTCTCTCCAATATATTTCTTGTTTGGTGTGTTGATATTTGATTGCAACAGTATTTATTGTAGGAGTCTTCAACTTACAATCTCTTGCCATATGTCCATGGTTATTAAACTTATAACATTCTATGTCATATTTTTGGAGTAGTGTAATTTTTTTTTTCCCTTCGAATTATTACTTGATGACTTCTTGTATTCAGAAACCTTTCTTTCAGTTCTGTAGTTTAAGGCTTTATGACCAAAATTATTACAAGAAAAGCAATGATCTAAAAATATATGTAGATATCAGTTTTGTATCTTGGGTGCTAGATTATTTATATTTTTATCCTGTGAAATTAAGTCAGCTTTCTTGCTTCTTTCCTTTATAGCTGGAGTCTTTAGTATTTCATCATATATTTTCTTATGTCCTTCTTGATTTGAGATAGGAAAACTCTCTAGCTTCTTTTCTTTAAGAAACCCCAAACCAGACCTATAACTTCATGGTCTTTGGCTACTCAGAATGTCATCTAGCATCCTTGAGCTATTTTCAAACTTTGATTTGATAGATCCTTCATCAAGCTTTCTCTTGAATTGCATGATTTCTTTTGCAATATTTCTAGACTCTTGTATTCTTCTTTTGAGTTGTAGGTTTAGGTCCTCCTCAACATTTTTGGCATCTAAGAGTTGAGATTCCAACTGACTAATGATAAGATTTGACTGTCGGTTCTTTTTCCTACATTTCTCAAGTTCTTCAAGGGCGCTAACAAGTTCAGCTCTTAGATATTTTTCTTCTTCCACGTCTGAGTCACTATTTGAGGCTTGAGTGTTTAGACCCATAAATAAAAAATCATTTTCTTCAACTTCACTTCCATCTGAATCTTCACTGTATTACATGGTGTAAACAATTTTCTTTTTCCCATAACTGTTTTTTCTTGTTTCATCGTTTACCCATTTTGAATTTTGAATTTTCCTTTTCTTCATTCTCATCTTGTTTAGTGTAGGCGCATTTAGAGGAAAAATGTCCAATCCCTCCACAATTAAAACACTTTAAAGGTAACTTCCCCTTGTACTTTCCAGTCCCTCTCTCAAGTTTATTTATAAAAAGGGCTTCCTCATCATTTGAGTTTTCTGATTGATTTTTTATGGAAGCTTTAAAAGATGCCTCTTTTCTTGAAGATCCATTTTGTCTTGTTTGCATCTCATACGCAGTGATAATTCCATGTAACTTATATATTTTACCTTTTTAAGGTCATCCCGTTCTTTTAAGGTGGATACCTTTGGGTCATATCTCATTGGTAATGTTCTTAGTACCTTTCTTACCACTTCTTTTTCTTTTAATTCCCCCCCAAGGCATCTGATCGCATTAAGAACTTCATCAACTCGAAGAAGTTATTCCCCAACATTCTCTTCTTCTTTCATTTTAAGGCTTTCAAATTGACCTCTATAAGTTTGAAGTTTGGATTCTCTGACCTTAGATCCTCCTTCATAAATAATATTCAATTTGTCCTAAGCTTGTTTGGAAGATGTGCATTGCATAACTTTAGTAAATACCGAGTTTGTTAAGCCACTTAATATGGTGTTTAGGGATTTGGAATTACCTTCATATTAACCTAGTTCAACTATGTCCATAGGGTATTGGTTTCCTATATTATGTTCCTTTCCTGTTACTTCCCGAACCTTCCATCCCAGGGACATCAGATGACACTTCATTCTTACACTCTAGTAAGCATAATTTTATTCGGTAAATAGTCAAGGTTTGTTGGTGGCCAATCATTCTTGTTGATCCATTGTGGTTTTTGGATGGGATCCTCCTTCCAGTGGTTACGGTGTTGTGAAAGAACCTGCTCTTATACCAATTGTTGGTTTATCCCACAATACTAAGAGGGGGGTGAATCGGTATTTTCATTTTTTACTTTAAAATACACAAAATTAAAAATCAACACAAATTTTATTGTGGAAACCTCAAAAGAGAAAACCACCAACACAAACTCATTAATAAGATGAATTTACAAAATTGCTTATCTACTGCAACATAAAGGATGTAGATACACCCTAGATTTTTCCTGCAACTACATACTAGGATGCTACAACACCCCTATGGTTTTTCTTCCTGCTTCAATAGAGAAGGATGCTACGACAGCCTATTCTCCAGCTATGACTGGAAGGAGGCTATGACCCCCTGCAGACCTGTGGCCTTCCCTAGCACCACCCTGCCACCCTAGACTAATGTTCTCAGTCTTTTAGAATAGTTAAAAAACTATTCACTTTGGACTCTATTAGAATTGCTAAAAGAGACACTTTATTCTTTACACATTCATTCAATAAATACCTTTTACCTATTACCTATGAATGCATCTCTCCATAGCTGCGTTCTTTCGTTTTGGATCATGATTGTTTACTTACAGACATACCTCTTCATCATCTACCCATTCAACAGTTGCATCATTTCATCGTTAAGTTTCAACAAACGTATTGTTTCATTCTTATCATAGCCCAGAGTTCATTTCTGCAACTTTGTTTATCATTTGCTGATGCTTGCACAGTCTTCTTCTCAGATACACTCTTGACCATTGATCTTATGCCCGAATCTATTTGGATCATTGATTTACTCTAAATATTTCCTTTTGAAATCATATTTTTGCACCAAGTTCCCATTTTGACGATTTCCCACCGTTGATCTTCATCGGGCTTCTCCATGAGAGGCGATCTTCAGATTGCGGGATGCCAGATGTAACATTTCCCAACATCATATCTCAACTTTTCACAAACTTTTTTCTGCACTTCTTTTTCTGAACCATTGATCTGTTTTAGCAGAACTAACTTCAGTCGTCCGATCTCTCTAGGTTGCGGGATGTCGGATGCGACATTTCCCAAAAATGTATTTTGACTTTCCACAACTTCTCTTATGCACCATCGATCTCTTTTGGCGGAACTAATCCGGTCTGTCCGATATTGATATTTTATGGAACTTCATCCTCCTTTCTGTCTTTTGTGAAATTGATCATCAGCTATTGGATCTCGTGCAGGATACTTTGTGACCGTCGATTTCAGATCGAATCTGGATTCCATCATGACTTTGCGGATCTACATGATCCCTTTGCGAAAATCCTTTGCGACTATTTCTAACAGTTTTTTCATTCATACTGCATCTCTACTTCCACTTGACCTTCTATTCTTTGTTTCATTAACCATTGTTTACACCATACTGTCGACACTGTCTTGGAAGTCTTCATATTAGTCATTTAGCTCATATGTGTCATGCCACATTCTCAACTATGCCATACCATGCCATCACTACCTTAGTATTTCACTGTTTTTGTCCTTCCATCATATCCACTGGTTAATCCTTTGTCATTCGTGAACACCTTTGACATCAATGACAACTAAATACTCAACACTGCATTTATACCTAGGTGTATTTACCAGTCGCTTGATCAAATTACTTATATATCATTCAAGGTCCCATGTCAATAAGTAAGGATACCATAAGATAAAATAATTGTACTAAATTAGTCTTTTTCCATAGACTCTCTTATGATTCTACACAAGATATTTTCTCTTTATGCTATTTGTAACTACTGGCATGATATGAATCATTATTGTTTCCTACCTTACAAAGATATCTATTATATTCATTCAAACAATTATTTCTTGTTTTTTTCTTGGTTGGATTTATGATCTCTCTTCTTATGGAAATCATATGAGCTAAAATTTCTATGGTGGTATGCCTTACAAATATACTTTCTTAATTGACATATCAATTAGGTAACCAGGGATATTAGAATAATTAGAAGAGATATACAATCTTACATTTAATCTATATGCTCTCCATAATTTTGACAATTCAATACATTGGTTAAGGTCCTACTTGGAGAAAACCTACAAGAACCTATATAATCCTTTTAAATATTAAATTTTTTTATCATTACCTCTTCCAACCATATGAAATTATTATAAAGATAAAATGAATTTGAACAATTAACCTATGTTTTCTAGAACAATATTATGCCATTGAAAGTATTATCCTAATGAAAATCTGATTACTTGCTAAGATATCCCTCGAGTCAATTTTCAATGATGCCTACCTTACATCTACCACATATCATGCGATGCCAATCTACAACCTCTGCCTCATTTATGTATTTGCATTGTTCAATGAACCATTTTAGTGGTGGAAGTGTAGTAGTTTTTACAGCTTTTCGCATGGGAATTTCTATTTAGTTCATTGGAGACTCAATGACAGGAGGCATATGAAATTATTGAACCAAATGATCTCTAATAATGATATGGCCATTGCACTGCACCTTTGAGTAATTTAATCACTCCCAAGTGAGATTTCTTGAGCTCTAAAGGAAATGAATTTCCCCATACCTTCCAACCCATTAAATGAGGTGATCAAATCTAGTTCTAACTCCTCCTAAAAATACATTGATATATTAAAATGGTGGTCACAACTTTAACATCTTGATCTCCTATCATACTAACAACATATATTAGTTAGTCTATAGGTTGGGATATCTCCACATTAGAAACATATTTATATTTAACCCATAGAGCCTCCCTACAATGTAAGTTATAAATATCCTTGAAAAGCAATATAATAGAAGCTAGAAATGTTTATGCAATAAGTAAAATAAGAATATAAGCAATTAGGGCTCCCTAGCGCCATCCCCATAGCATATTCTATAATAAGGTTTAGCCCAAGGGGGTCTTCCTATGAGTCTAACACGTAACAATATTATATTATACCTAGGATTATAGGCTCATGCCATGGTTATACATACAACAAATTTGTATCAATATAATATATTTTCATGCCCATCTATATATAAGATGCTATAGATTCATGCATATTCTCTTTTTCGTCTTTTTTGGTTTTTATGTTTTTGAAAAAAAAAGAAGTAACAGAGGGGCCGATTTCATCTTGTGGAGGTCATATTCTTCATTTGTTGGCTAAGTTTGTAATGTGTGGGGGAGTAACATAGGGGCCGATTTCATCTTGTGGAGGCCGTATTCTTCATTTGTTGGTATATTTTGGACTGCATGGGTCGTGACATCATCTGGAAAGGACACAGTCTTATTTGTGAGGAGTATTTACTTTTTTTTGGGTGCATATCCTTATAGTTCCACATATACAGTGATCCCCATGCTTCATCTCGGACAATATCAAGGGTTGTTACAACAAAAAAGGGAGTTGCAATCCATATTGACACCTACAAGAATCTACTCGTTGTTGGGTACTCTCATTGTAGTCTTCCTTCTTGTTATGACTATGCATAACATTTCTGGGTAGTGAAGGAGGGAATTGCAACATAATAATGGAGTTTGAAAAGAAGATTATTTGGGTTGTTTTGAGGAGCTAGTAGGGTAGGCCAGACACCAAAGAAAAATTGAGACACCAAATAAGGGAAGCTCACTTCCATAAATCATTGTGCACGCTTAGGAAGCTATAAGTTAGAGTTAATGTAATTTCATATTTGCTTGTCTAACTTAGAACTGTTCTTACAATCATTGTAAACTCAAATTTATATGAATATGATATTTAGGGTTTATTTTCCTTGTTATTTATGCAAAGCAATCTATATTGCATTTACTGTTCACTGTTATCGCTACGAAAATCAATATCAGAAAATTTTAGTCAATATACAAGACAAACATTACACATATGATGGCACAAATTTGCATACATGATTCAAAACCCCAGAGATCCGAAACAAACTCTTTGTTTTAAACAAATTTTTTCACTGTCTAAATTTCTTCCGCAACAAAATTCTAGGTTTTCGCACGTTCCCTTCCGCAGTGGAATTCTTTCCAGATGCGAGAATCAAAAGTCGACTTTTCAAATTTGAACACTTCCGAAACAATATTTTCTGCACAATTCTTCTTCCCCGTCGTCGATCTCGATTGTTGATTTATCAATTTCGTGACTATCTTGAGTTTTCATAAAACTTACTTTTTCACGTAGAGAAATGGATTACTGGTCGTTTGATCAGTGTCCCTGCCAAATCAATGGTGGATTCCAAAATTTATTAAGTGCATTCCATAGAATATCATGTACATGAAAAGTTTTTCAAAGCTTACAACTTCTCTTGGCGATATTACTATAAATCATCGATCTTCCCCACGGTCGATCCCCACTCTATGATCTTGTTTTATTTGAGCGATTGGTTAAGGTTTAACCCTCTACAAAGATTCACTTAATTGATCATTGAAAGGATCAATTCTTCTCTACAATTCAGAAACTATGGCAATCCAAAGCCATAGAGTTTACACCCAGGTTTATATGGAGTGAATGCAAAATGAATTCATACTTCTATAGAACTATATAAAGACATGAAATCCATCAAAACCACACATAGAGTCTAATCCTCTGTTCTTTATTCAATTCACCAGAAATTCAAATACACGTAGAGAATTATACTTGTTCACTCCTCGCTCACTCTTCTGTGCACACACCTCTCATTCCTCCATTCATGCTATGTGGAATTTCTCTCCCTCTCAATCTCTATGAGCTAATGAAATCTTCTTTGTGCTATCCTCAAACCTCTATGAGCTATCCTAAGCTCTATGAGCTAACCTAAGCTTCTGCATTCCAACAAGCTCTATAAGCTAACTAAGCTACTAAGAAAATAACTTGAACTGATTTAAATACAATAGGATTATGTTTCCATATCATGTAACAAAGAAGTGCAATCCTTATTGATCTTTTCTAAACCTATGAATCACAACTAACTCAATCCTAACTATTACATGTGGAAAAGGATCTAGATTCCTTATCCATTTTATTCATCTTTTACAAAATAAAGCAAATTACAAATGTGTGAGACCCTAGGTATCTTAAGAGTTCCCTTGACCTTGTGAATTCATGAATGACTTCTCCCTCTTCATCCTATTCTCATGCATCAACATATCAGCAGTACATTGAATACAAAAACCAACTAAGACTATTTGTACAACTAGATGGTATTTTTTATAAGTTTTTTTATGAAATCCCTTAACCAAATTACATAAGAAAATAAGCCAAAAAAATCAGTAGGATCTTATGGGGGTCATTACACTTTACTATCCAAAGCATATCCCCCTTGTATAAAAATTGAACCCTCTCACTTCCTTTAGATAAAGCTTTTTCATTGGTCACTATCTCATCATGTTGAGTGGAGATGAGAACTGTGTGAATGCATAGAGGAACCATGCACCACTTTCATTTTTGTACTCAATGGTTACTTTTGTTTTTACATCAGGCCTCAAATAGGAGTAGGTTCCATTCTTTCTGACCTCTATGAGATTTACTCCCAGTTTGGTAGCCAACACATGGGTGAGAGGAATCAAGTCATGGATTTCATTAGTTTCATAACTAGTCCAATAAATCATAGAGACCCATGTACTAGAACTCACACAGACTTCCATCCATACTAATAGATCATGAACTAGTCAAGCAGTACACAATTAGGATTCCAACACATTTACACACCCTCACGACAGCCTTAGTAATCCATAGTAGGTCATGGTACCTTCATACACAGGATTGGGACCTATAATAGTCCTCAAGGCACTTTCAGCCAGTCACGATAGTCCTAGCAGGCTTAATACATGTCACAAAAACCCTTAGCAGGATCAATATAGGTCATGGTTTTGTCTAGAAAGCATTAGCATAATTTACACATATGAAAATGACGAAAAAAAGAAACCCAAACTGAATATGAACACTGTGATGAATCTCAGAAACTTAGAGAAACAATTTTCATTAACACTTCCAAGAAATTTTACAGAGCTACAATCCAAAAACAGAGGCTTCGAAAATGAAATTCGAACCCTTCCTCCTCCATGGAGGTTACATTTATAGTGTAATTTACCCCCGAGACATATCTCGAAACAAGGCATCAAAATTAGTTACATTGTGGAAATCAAATCCAAAAGTACATCCTAAATCCTAACAAAATCTGATGTGGAAGATGCGTCGTTCCCACAAAACATTTCAGGAAGGCACGTTGCACTATGCTTAACCAATCAAAAAGGGAAATATCGACATCAGGGGATTTTTGGCTCGCTTGATGAAAACGACAACTCCAAGCATATTTTTAATAGACTACGACTGACTCAAATGCTGGTGGGCCTTCCAAGCTAATGATTACTGAGTCTATGTATATCTTTCCACTATTGATTTGTAGGGGTGGAAATATCAAATAAATCCTTTAGGAGAACATCCAGGTCAATCAAGTGGCTATGGTCAATAGCAGGGAGATATGATTTGACAGTCCTGAATTGAGCCAACAGCTCAAAGTCCTCTATGATTTTATCTATCATTACCTCTCCCTTTATCCCACCATTCATACCCTCAAACTTTACATGGTTTACTCTTTCCTGGTTCAATAGTTTGACATATTTTCTTTGAGGGATCAACTTCCCCTCTGGACCCAAAAACTTAGGAAACCCTTACTGAAACAGGGGCTGGAACAATTTCTTGAAATTTTCTACCCCTTGCTGAATAATGTCAATCCTAGTAAGTGCATTATGTAGTATGTTGTTCTTTGTGGCCATCCTCCTTGCTACCACCAGAATTGATATCCTGTTAGTAATCCTATGGAAATTAGTTCTTTCCCAGAGGATGATTTCAGAACAACAATTGTCTTCTGGTCCTACTCCCTAGGAATTTTTGCTAGAATTTCCTATAGGGATTTACATCTTCTACTTGCTACCATAGCATCCTGTTTATTCTCATCCACCATGACCAAATGATTTAGTACTAATGAGGGCATCTCCTTTATCATTGCATCCCAGAGCAAATGTTTATCCCCTTGCAAGGGAATTCGGCCTATGCCCCTTTTCTCAAACTTGGATACGTTCTCTTTGAGTGTATTGATCTCTTCAATAGAGTCTTCAATTTCCTTAGCAGTGATCCTATCCTTGAGCTCTTGATTGGCCTCCTTCAATTGAGTGATTTCCAGGACCTTCAGGGACATGTCAGACATATCTTTGATTGTGAGAGCAGTGGGTGATTTGTCCTCATGGGTGCTATAGTCATTTAATTCATCAATTCTCTTCTACATATTTTTCTTCTCTTCTTCCATGTGCACTTTCCAGCCTCCATCACAACAAGGTGGCCTTTCAGATCCAAAACTTCATGTTGCAATGTCTCAATCTCCCCTTGTAACTGCACGGTTTGAGGAGGTAGTTGGATGTATTTCATAGCTTTCTTTCTTTTATTTTTGCAAGCCTGTATCTTGCCCAATGAATTAGCTAGTAAAATAGGCTTCTCTTCTGCCACTAGCTGCTCAGATGTAAGGGGATGATGTAAAGCATTTTGTGATGTTAGGTATGCCACTTGGTCATTCAGGAGTTTCACCTGCAGGTTCTAGGATTTGTTTGTTTCCTTTTCCTGCTTCAATTGGGGTCTCTAGTTTAACCACCCTTTGTTGGGACTTGAGATGGGATATTGCCTCCTTAGTCATATCATCATAGATGAGATCACTAACTCCCTTATGGAACACAATATTATCTGGGATGGAGAACTGATCCATCTTGAACTCGACCTATGAAAATCCTTCCTCATTAGTGATGGCTAGTTTCAGGGAGTTTGTTGTCAGATTCCTATCAGTATTGAAAGAGAATTTACTTCCTAGTAGATTCCTTAGCTCCTTGGACTGCTTCTAAGTCTCAGCCTTTAATTTCTCTTTAAGCTTCCCATTAGTGGTCAACATTTTATTTTTAGTCTTAAATTTTCCTTCACTAACATCAGAGGAAAAGGAATACTTCTGATAATTGAGTAGAGAATCCTCACCGCCTTTCTTCATTGATTGTGTGATTCCTAGGGGATTTAACTCTGAGTGTGTAGTGGCTAGATTTATAGCCACTAGTGGTTGCGTGATCACCATTTTATTCACAACCTTCCCCCCAACAGGGTTGACTGAAACAAGCTCATCTTTTATCACTATCTTGAGTGAATCATATTCAAAATTAAACTCCTACTCCAGGTTTATTACAACCTCCTCTATGTCTATCCTAGGCTTCTTTCTAGGGTTTTGTTCATCACATTCCACATCCTCCACCTTTGACTGAGACCTTCTACTTCTACCATCACCACTAGGGGCAAGGGAGTAGCTGGTACCGTACCTTGCACTTCTTTAGGAGCCTCATTTTTCTCTACACGAGTCCAATCAAAATCATAGGCAAGAGAATTTGCCTCATGGGACAAGTCGGGGATCATGGAGTGAATAATATTGACCTCTACACCTAGACCCTCCTCCAATAAATGATCCCCTCAGGATTGTAATTCTGTGCATGAGTCACCTAAAACTTCATGGCCTTCAAAATTTTCTCTACCATTGGTAACACTGCTGACTTCTTCACAATGAAGGGCCCAAAATTAATTGGGTATTTGATCCAAGAGTCCTTCCTATGAGTAGTAAAATGCTCCTCATTAGCGGAAATCCTTTTCCTGATCAATTCTAGTGCGAATACTGAGGGGTTGAGGTAAACTGGTAGCATGAAAGGGGAAGCCAAAAAACCATACACCCTGATAACTGAATACTTCTACATTAGGAACCAATATCCAATACCCTCTTGCTACAAGGAATCCTTCATGTCTTTTGATATCCTCTTCTCTTTAGGGTTGAATAGTCTAGAGATGTTGAGGACAATTCTGTAAATCAACAGGGTGCAAGACCAATCCTAGATCTTCTAGAGAGACTAGTGACAGAATTTGAACACATCTGGATCCATGTCCTCAAGGGTCTTCCAGTTGGAATTGACTATAATGGAAAATAGATACACCTGGTGTTGCAAAGAGAAACTTCCTATGGGTTGGGGGTACCACAACAGACAATATGACACTAGAAATAAATCTTTCCCAATAGGCAAGAACAGTAAGAAAATCAAACACTAAGGGATATCGAATCGTACCTTATTTCAGATGGTTGAAGTAGATCGTCGTTGAGATTTTCCAATGAAATTGCAATTATAATTTTCTCTCAACAACAACAAACAAAGAAAGCATGATATATATATAAATGTGTTAGATCTATCCTAGCATATATAATCAACAATGTATAAGAAATTAAATACATCCATGGATTCAATATTCATATTCAAAATGCACATGAATTGGACAAGAAAAGATATTTCTATTTATAAATCAGAGATACAATAGTGACAAACTCTGTCGGCACTTTTGTGAACTGAAGAAACCGAGTCCTCCACCCGAGTCTCCACCACTTCAATCCTCCATCTCTAGATAGCAAGCTCACAAAGAAAATACAATATTGGGAAGAACACTATGTGCTCCAAGGGACAAAGGGATGAAAACTCAAGTATAAGCAAATCTTAGGCAACAATGGAATATAGTTTTCTTTCTCTTCAATTTCTCGTCCTTCAATGTATCCAGGGGGTTCCTTATATAGCACTCCAAAGAGGTAATGGAGGGTCAAATCCGAGTGTTCTCAAGGCATATGGAAGGCAAAGAGTCAAGTTATTCAGACTCATATGAGGAAAAATCCAAAAGTATTTATAGTTATGCACACATCCCGATGTACGCAGGTTTGAGGTCAAAAGTCACGTGTATACGCAAGTATAGCTTTAAAAGTCGTGCACACGAATAAACAGGTGTTTTTTAGGGATGATCTTGGAACATCAAAGTATAATATAAGTCCATGGGGTCTTAGGAGTCTACATAGGGACAAGGAAGACCATAAATGTGTGATCTACTAGGTGTGGTAAAATCAGCTATCATAGATGCCCCCTAGTGTGTGAAGTCAGAGGGTTAACATGATGGCCAAATACATTATAAAATCCATCCCAGAAGTGGAGTAATGAAGACCCAGGTGGAAGAACCAGCCACTCATCAGTGCAATACAATGATAAATATCTGCATGTGACTACAAATACATGTAGCAGTCCCGAATACATAAGAGTACAATGGCCATGCATAAGAATGATATACAAAGTGTCATGTGTGGTCGTCTCCACGTATAATATACAATGGATCAAGATCTCCAAAATGGATGAATATATCTGATATACACTAGAAAGACTGGAATCATGATCACGAGAGCTGAAATCTCATGAATACTGGCATGATCAAGGAGGTAGCATATATGGAATGCCACCAAGCTGGAAGGTCTTCTATTAAAACCGCTACAAGTGCATGTCCTACTATGCAAATAGATGTGTCGAGGTCAACAATAGTAGTCCATTGTTTGATTACTGGTCATTGATGTATACCGTTAACAAACACAAGATAACCCATTGATAATGAAAATGGGAATCAAGGTACAGACTGCAATCTAACAAGTGTGAATAGATGTGTTGAGGTTGAATACTTGGAAGAATCCATCGATCAGATGACATTGAAATATTCCCAAAACAATCGATGGAGAGAGAACCTTCCACTGATGACTGTAAGTCTCAAGGTACTCAAATTACTCTAGACTCCTATTCCATAATAAATGATATGATTTCAATGGAATGGAATCCATTGGAAGGAGGGCACTAAGGCATCCTCCATCAACCAACATGAGGTACTCAACAAAGCCATATAATGTGGAAGAACTTAAACAAACAAGATGCGCATGAACCAGTAACAGCACCAGGAATGGCCGACATGCAAAGTCAAGATAACTAAGGAATGATGGACTCAAGATTCAAATTCATTCAAACAAGAGAATAAGGAAAATGGTGACTGAAGGTAGGAAGCATGGACTTGATATGCAAACTGGGACATCTCGGTGTCATAAGAGGCATTGGCAGAGGCTCCATGGGGACCAAAAGCATAACCAATCGGTGGAGATAAACTCAGAGTAACGAGTACAACTCCTAAAGTAAAACTAACAACCCAACCAATGGATGTGATATATAGTGCTTTGTTCGAAGGTAACATGACTCGACTGCTGCCAAAGATAACATATTTTCCCATTTGGCTTTTTATGTTTTTTGATTTTTTTTGGACTTTTTCAAATATTTTGAAAAGCTTGAAAAAGAATAAAAGTTATTTATAGTACATATCTAGGAGGATATGAGTGTTAGGGATAGGCAAGCTAGCTCCAAGCAGTGGAACATACCTATACTCAATGCAAGGAAACATGTGCAGGATAACTACACTCGGGGGAAGGTCTCCTCCTAGTAAAGGGGTGATCAAGCTACAAAGAATATAAAAAGGCTCTGCTTTGCTAGACATGAGACAAGCTTGGGATATAAGGATGATAATTCGAAGTCAGGGAGCAGACATAAAGCTCAAGAAGACAAGAAAAACTCATGAAATGCAATTACAACTTGACATATACAAGGGAGTCCCTATGAGGAAAAGATAGCATAAATTTGAAGAGGAGTATGAAGCTCTTGCTCAAAGACATGGTAGGACTAAAAAGGGACTCCCACAACCTAAAGGAGGTATCTCAGCATGGGAAACAAATGCAAAATATGATCTAACTAGGGAACCCATGTATAGGAAAGCTATACCATTCACATAATACCACTTCTAATAGTAGCATGAAGGTTCTGTGATATCATGGAATGGGTTCATACCTAAGGTTAAAATGAAATGGTCATAAGGTCATGCAAAATGTAGGTGGATGTGAAATCCTAACCTATATTCCAGTTCAAACATTATACCTATAATAGGCACAAACATATCAAAGAATCGGTCAAAACACGCTCAAAACGGGCCCATACAACACCATACTAGTCCAAATGGTCCGTGTAGTATATTTTGGTGGATCGAAAGCCCCATTTTTGTATATGACACTTATGTATTATGACACCACATTTTTGGGAATATATTTTAATGAAAAATACCTATGATGATCGATTATTCTTTTATTTACATGTGTAAATGTGTTTGTGAATGCTTATGGTCTGTGAAACAAATTCCAATCTAGTACATAGTTAGCATATGAATCAACGACTTGATTAAAATTTCTTGTGATATGAATGTATGTTATGTTCTCAAATTGTCATTCAAGCAACCTGACACACAAGAAACTTCATAACAAAGTTGGATCCCTAACATGATACAAGCCATTAAGCTGTGAAACCAATAACTGCAAATCAAGATGTACCTCAAGAGAGTGAACACCATGTGAAATGGAATCACACAATAACTCAATAACGACACTATACTCTGCAACATTGTTTGATGAAGGCTGTAGAAAAACCCCTCCTGAAGACAACACCTAACTCATAGGAGTATAAATCACCCAAGCAGCCGAAGCTGATTTTTGAGTGTGGCGGCTAGCACCATCAACGAATCCTACAAAAAATGAAGACTCTCTCAGCATCTGCCACAACAAACAGAATCTAGTCAACAAACTCAATCACCACAAGTAGACCAAAACTACGCTATGAAAATGTACAATAATATACAACAAATCAACCTTGGTTGAAAATCATGCATAGTACTTCTTAAGATAGAGCCTAGTTCTAGGCTCCGCCAATGCTGTCCCTTGATAATCGACTAACTCATAGGCACCTTTATATAATACACGCTTCACAATGTAAGTCCCATGCCACATGGGATTAAAATTTATTTCCCCCAAGGTTTCTTTAGATTTGTCCCACAATAGAACCAAGTCACCTTCACTAAACCTCCTAGGACGGACAAACTTATCATACTTGACCTTAACGCGACACTTATTAATATCAAGAGCCACTAAAGCATCTCGATGCTACTCATCAAGCTGCTCCAAGTGGACCAAATGCTTTTCCAATGCGGAAGTGTCTAGTAAAAGCTCCACCGCTAGCTTCAAAGAAGGAATTTCATGCTCAACTGGTAAAATTGACTCCACCCCATGCACAAGATGATAAGGAGAAAAACTGGTGGAAGTCTTAATCGTAGTTCGATAGGCCCACAAAGAAGGATATAACATGATGTACCAATTGGTATTTCTTTGTGCTATGGTTCGTTGGAGAATGGACTTAAGTGACTTGTTCACTACTTCAACCTGTCCATTTGCTTCAGTATAGTAAGAAGAGGAATGCTCTTGCCTATACCTTAAATTCAAAGACAACTCTTCCATCATTTTGTTTTGAAACTTCCTACCATGGTCAGTGACAAGCTCCCTCAGAATGTCGAACCAGGTGATAATTTGGTTGAATACAAAATGCGTGGCTATCTCACCATTGGATTTCACTGTGGGCATAGCCTCTGCCCATTTTATAAAATAGTCAACAACCACAATAATATGATGGTTCCCCCCAACCAAAGATGGGTTTCAATCCATAAAATCAGCCCCCCACTTGGTGAAGGGACAGACGATGATGATTGGATGCAAAGGGGCAAGGTAAGAGCACATATTTTGTGTGAACACCTAACAAGGGTGGTACCTTTTGACCACATTAAAATAATATTTAAAGATGGTCGACCAAAAATACCACGCTCTCAATATTTTTTGGGTTGTAGAAAGACCCGGTAAATGACCACCACACGCCCCTCCATGAAAATCATTCAGCATAACCTCATCCTCCTCATGATTTAAGCAACAACGTAAAATGGAATCAACCCCATGTTGGTACAAAGTGTTATCCATAATGAGGTGATTCTTTGATCCATGAAGTAGTCGTCAATGATCATCCTGTGAGAGGTGAGAAGGAAACTTCAAAGTTTGCAAGTAGACAATGATGTCCCCATACCATGGGTCAGCAGTCGAGATGAGAAATATGTGCTCATCAACGAATGAGTCTTCATGAACTTCTCCTTCATCCAAACTCAAAAAATCAGAGATAAGCTCAACAAAAATTAATGACCTCTTCGACTTTATGAAACAAATTCGAGGTCAAGCTCTTGCAATATCATAATCCACTTATTGTATTTTCCCCCTATCATCCTTCGAGTGAGGACAAAATGAAATGGATTAATGTGAGATACAATGAGAGTTTAGAGAACAAGGATGTAATGTCTCAAACGCTGAACCGAATGGACAGTAGCTAAGGCCAACTTCTCAACATGGGTATAACGAAGCTCCGCGTCAATAAGGTTTCAGCTAATATAGTAGATGACATGCTCCTAAAGCTCCTCATCCTCTTGAGTGAACACCATGCCAATCGTCTCTTGAGACGCGGCCACATATAGAAAAAAGTCATGGCTATAGTCAGGTGGAGTAAGCACGGGGGCTGATGCCAAGGATTTCTTCAAAGCATCGAAATACTCCCTGGCTCACTCATCCTAGATAAACAGAGTGTCTTTCTTCAACAAACACATGAAGCCTCAAATCAAATTGGAAAAATTAACTATGAATCTTCGCAAGAAGTTTTCCATACCTTGTAAACACTGAATATTTCTATTGCTACGCGGGGGAGACAACTGAAGTATTTCCTCAACCTTCAAAGTATCAACCCTTATACCCTCCTTGAAAACAATGAACCCTAGTAAGAAACCAACATTCATGCAAACGATGCACTTATGAGGATTTAACCAAATTTCATAATGACGGCATCTTTCAAAAACCAAACACAAATGATAAGGAGGACGCACCCTCAATCGAAAGTGAGAAAGTAAGTCATCCAAATATACTTCAATAATATTTTTAACTTTCGTGAAAGGAAAAGGTCATAGCCCGTTGAAACTTAGCTCCAGATTTTTTAAGGCCAAAGGGCATATTTCGGTATGCTAACATGCCCCAAGGACAAACAAAAGCAGTCTTGTGTTGGTCCTCGGGTTTAATTTGGATCTCAGTTGTAATACTCCAAAATTTCATAAAAATTTAAAACTTTTCTTGCAACCATTAATGTTTAAAAAAATTGATAACGTGGGTAACTTGACCGCTAACAGTTATCATTTTAAAGAGTCTAATCTCAAAAACTAAAACCAATTCCTTAATTAATTTTTGTAACTGCATACTTCACTATTTGGTTTCATAATTAAGTATTAAAGATTGATTTAGCAGGTGATGATCTGAAGTAATATGAGCTGAAACAATTGTTTGTTTACTATGTACTAAAGTTTGTTTTTCTGTTTAAAAATGAAGGAACTTTAGTTCATGAGGCTTACTTATGTTTTTAGCTAATGCAGTGAAGTGATGATTCTTGTACAGGTCTAAGTACAGGTAAGACATTTTGTATCCCAGTTTCAGGATCGATATTTAAATATCTCAACTATCAAAGTAAATGCTAGAATATTTGTTTAGTTTTCAGCTTTGAGGAAAAGAAAGTATCATCAATTCTGTATCTTTTCCAAGTATTGAAATTGTTAAGTTGTTACGCAACGTTGAGGTCTAAGTTGTTAACCTTCTTATTCTTGGTTTAAGGTCATAATGTTTGAGTGTAAATTTGCTTCTTATTTATTTATTTATAAGCATAAGTACTTGGAAATCCAAGCACAAAATAGAAATAGATGCTCTCTACCTAGCTTCAAATATAACTTGTACATCATATTCTTATCCCTTTGTTGTTAGATTAAAACAAGACCTACATGCAGTATAGATAATGATAAGTTCTAAAAACTAGATCTTACATTACATTGTTACTTGTTATCAACGTAGTTTATATGTACTTGTAACAAGGTATAATCACAAGCAATTATTTCATAAGCTTAGGTATAAAAGAAATGACAATTATATATGAAACTAATGGTTTCATGCAGAGTAAAGTTATATTGATGCCGAGGTATTTACCAAGTGTAAGTGCAAAGGCTACATTATAAGGTTATTGTGAAGTAACAAACCTTGGTGTTTATGGGTGGAAGGTTCATTTCCTAAAGAATAATTATATAAACCAAAACCTTTGCATGTGTTAACACTAATTATATGATCTTTATTTTATAGGTTTCATGCAGAGTGAAGTTCTATTTATGCCTAGGTATTTACCAAGTGTAAGTGCAAAGGCTACATTATAAGGTTATAGTGAAGTAACAAAGCTTGGTGTTTATGGGTGGAAAGTTCATTTCCTAGAGAATAATTATATCAACCCAAAACCTTTGCATTTGTTAACACTAATTATATGTTATTTATTTTATAGGTATAGATATTATCTAAGCAAAAATTAAAACTAATAATACCTTTACAATCTATACTAAGGAATCTTATAATAAAAGAAACTTCAAGTGCTTAAATGTTTTTTTCAAAGGAGATCATAACAAAGGTTATGTGTGACCCTTTTTGCATGCTTTCCCAAGCTCTCAAAAACTATAGAGCAAAAATCCATATTATCGAAATCAAGGTGGAGTCCACATGGTCATCGGTTATTGGATGGGGTTTTGTCATTGGTAAACCCTACTACAAAAGTTTCAAAACCATTAAATTTCACATTATTTCCCTTATCCTTCGCTGCTCTTGAAAGTGCTGCCAAGCTCATGGCCTCATGGCCATTGATGCCATTGTTTCGCCTCTGCGAGTGATGGCCTTCGATGCCAAACCTAGCTCCATGAATTTATTCCTCCGTGTGTTTTCCAAGCTATAAATGCTGTCTTGAGTAGTGAGGTCTTGGTTTCTATCTCACAACTTACTTGGGGTTTTTCGCTGACAGTGGGTAGGTTTGAAATAGTTTTTATTGTGACTTTCTCACCTCATCGAGGTTCTTGACAGTGCTCCTGCTATTTTGCTAGGGTAAGAAGTCCTCTTTCTATTAGTGTTTTCTGTTGGACTGAGGATAAATCTCCAGGTAACTTGTTCTATCCTTTCTGCATTTTGTCATAAACTTTATTAATATTACTAGGTTTTTCTTTTGAATAAAGAAATTAACGTTTCTCCATTTTAATGTGTAGGTTTTTATACACGTGGGGTCTCATGACTGTGAGTTGGAAGACTTCAGACAGAGGGGTTCCATGTTTCTCGACCAACTGGGTAAGCCTCAGTTTCTTGCTTGAGGTTTCCTTCTGTGATGCTGTAAGGGGTTCGGATGATACAGTTTCACAATGATTTGGACTTCTTTGTCGTGGATACGTTGTGCATTACTTTGTTTGGGAAGGCTGTGTGGCCGTGGCTTGTTTTATTTACAGTAATTTTGGACAGGACGTAAGGCTGTGATCTTCACTAAGATGAGCTACATTTTTAAATTATGAAAGTGTTTTGCTTTCGCATTCTTGTAGACATTTTGTTTTTTTAACTTGTACTAATTAGCAGTAAAATGGGTGCATCATCCTGTAAAGAAAAGGTTCTGGGCTAGACTTGGGCATCATGGTTTATTTTTTTGTAATGGAAACTTCAATTTGTTAAGTTTAAGTTAATGAATTTTTTTACAGAACTTTATTTCTAAACTACTTGTGTTTAGAGGATAAATTGATAAAAGAAAAAGAATAGGTTTTGTTGCTGTAATTGTCCAAGATTTTGATTCTTATTAATGAGGATATTCTGTGGAAAACAATAAGAAGAAAGGGGTTATTACTATTTCCCGAAATCGAGTGTGTAAAATTTCATTAAGAATAATTAATTTGTCTTTTCTTATTTAATTTTAGTTTATATTTGATAAATAGTCTAATATTGTTTTCTCGGTAAATTTTATTTAATATAGGGCATTTATAATATGGATATTATAATTGTAGAAATGAATAGTTTGATAAATAAGGATACGGGGAAAAACTGTAAAAGCCCTATTCTGGAAAGAGGAAGAAAAAGAAAGTTAGTTGACAGTTTCTCTAATTTAGGGTTTGTATTTTTATTTCAATATAAAACACTGCATTATTATTGTTTAACTATAATGTGTTTAATATTGGATGTTTACTTACAGTATTAATGAAAATTACTTAGATGTTAATACCAAACATAAGTGATTACTATACTTCATTTTACTGTTTATAGGTTACTCCTATTTATGTTATTTTCCTGTTTCCTATAACATTTAATAACTATATGTATTTATATGAGATTAAGCTTATAGATAGTAATTATTACTGTGTTAAAAGGAGCACAATTACATAGACTGTGTACTGGTTTTTAAAATATCTTTGTTTAAGATAGTTTTGTTTATGTTAAATGTATTCTAACTAAGGAAACTTTTGAAATAGAGAATATTTCTTTTGAACATTCCTATAAATATTTAATAGTAAAAACTAAATAATCATATTCCTACACTTCTTGAATTGATTTACTCATCATACTTATTTTCACCTACTGTACTAGAGTACTACCTTCTTGAAGGTGTGAAAAAATACAATCAAGTATTTTTATCCATCAGTAAATTTTCACTAACCCTAAATCATTTATTCTAATACAGAACATAAACAGAACTTATAAATCTTATATCAATAGAATGTTTAACTAACTAACAAACTAGTCATATAGATGCATCAAATCCTAAATTTATACATTCCATATTTCTATACTTGCATGGAAAAATTAGAAATAACATGTAGAACATATTTGTATAGTAGAGGAGACAACAACCTAAGGAGACTGTTCCTCCCAACCAACTCCTAAACACTACTGAACTGCAAATCTTAGGACCCTCGAGCATGTCTACTGGTACACCTGGTTGAAAGCACTAGGTGAGAGAATAGGTTTAGAAACCTCTGCAACTCCATAAAGTAGTCAACAATAATATTTCTGCCTGTAGCAGTAAGAACTCAGCTCAAAACAATTGCACTAGTTCAGTAATTCAAGACTTTCCACTTAAACACTTCTTCCTATCCTCTCCATCGAATTTATTGTGTACCAATTTCACTCAGAAATTTCACAAGTAAATAATGAGAAGCCTTAGCTAAATTCAGTGGGTAGTTTTATCAACATGCCTAGGTTTTTTGGGTCAGTTTTCACTTAATGAGCCACCTGCTCTTGTTCTGCTTTCTTGGGGAACATGACCACAAAAATAGGGAAGTTGGCTCCTGACACAACTAGAAGTAGTTTGAGGATCCTGGCAAGTGTCAATCTGCTCTCAACCCAGCCTATTCCACCAAGTGACTAGTAAAACACTCATTTAACAGCCTCCTTAAGTTGTTGTCTCATCTTTCATTTATTAATTAATGAAATATTCGGTAATTAAATGTAATTATCCTTGACCCCACTTGGTCATTAATTACAAAATTTATAATCAAATTAAAACATAATGTCTCCTAAAACATAATTTTTTTTTGCAATTTGGGGTATGTGACATACACACCCCCTTAAATATAACATCGTCCTCGATGTTATTTTATTCATCGTCCTCAGAATTTCCCTGGAATAGAATTGGATATGCTGCTCGCATATGAATTTCTAGTTCCCAAGTGGATTCTTCTAGACTAAGGTGATTCCATTGCACCTTCACCTTCCCAATGGTGCGATTCCAAAGCAAGATCTCCCTCCTTTTGAGGATACAATCTGGTTCCACCAAAAAATATCCTTCGGCTTCCACCTGTACATTGCTCCGGTTTATAACATGAATAACATCATGTACATATTTTTTTAATACAAAGATATGAAAAACATTATGAACCTTTAAATTTGGTGGTAAATCCAATTGATATGCCACATGTCCCATTCTGGACAATATTTCAAAAGGCCCACAATATAGGAGTGCCAACTTAGCACAACTCCCTAACTTCAAAGAACTCTTTTTGGGAATTACCTTTATAAAAACATGTTCACCCACCTGGAACTATTTCTAAGTTCGTTTAAGATCTACTTGACTTTTCTGTCTGTCTTGCGCAACTTTTAAGTTACCTTGTGTTGGGATGAATTAATGTCGTTTTAATTCTGTTGTATTATTTTCTCATCCATTTAATTTGTCAATCTGAGGTTCGTAGGCTTACGAAGCACATGCAAATTATATGCAGGACTGAAGTGAAATTAAGCTAATCTAACCCCCCATGAAACTAAGACTAATCTAATCTAACCCCCCTTAAGCCGAAACACACAATTGCTAATCTAATGCAGGAAGATGAAACACATGGTTGAAGTAAATTGCATAAAAGAAAGACAACATATGAAGAGCAACAAGACAACACATGTGAGCTCACATCAACATTCAAGCAATCTTAATTTACATCACAAGAATCAATGACAAATCATGAAAGCATAAAAACCAATATTATGAACAAAATCTAAGAATTCCCTTCTCCATATTACAAAGTCAAGACTAACTTCTACAATCTACTATTCTCTAAGATAATCTAAGATAATCTAGCATAGCAAATGAAGAGAGAGCACTCTCTTTTATACATGAAATTCTTTGAGAACAAGATAACCATCTAATAATGAGAGATCCACTATTCACTCAACCACTCAACTACTTTCCTATTATTACAAGATATGATCCCTTCAAATCCTCCACATATCTCTCACAAATTCTCCACATGTCTCTAAACCAAATCTCCATGAACTTCTCGTTGGAATATTCTTTGCATAACTATCTCCTTGAAATGGTGGAGGAGATATACATGAAGTATTTTCTTTGATTAATCCTTCACATTACAAAGCTCATCCATACTTTGAGATATTAGTGAAAAACATGTTAATTTTCTAATATTTAATCATAAATTCACTTATAATACTAAAATAAATAAAGTGGAAATAATAAGGTGAAACGTACATATATGTATGGAAATGGTGTGATAAAAGGTTAATGGGACAATGAAATGTGAGGAATAGCAGAAGATAAAGTGGATGAAAATGTGACATTTCCAAGTCTCAACATACTCCCCAACTGAACGTGTTGCATGTCCACATGCAACCGTGTATGGATCTTCTCAAGAACTTTTGGCATCTGAACTTGGATTTAATTGATGATGTCTTTTTAACAATGAATGTTTCCAGGGTGTGAAATGGAAGAGCATTTCCTTATGGTTGGTTCTTGTGTGAAAACCATGAATATAAAGAATGTTGGTTCTTATGTTAACAACATTCATTTCATGATGTGAAATGCATGAGTAACAACTAACATTTTCCTTATGGTTGGTTCTTGTGTGACAACCATGAATGTAAAGAATGTTGGTTCTTGTGTTAACAACATTAATTTCGTCATCTGTTTTCTAGCTGCATAATAATTTAACCATACACTCACTGAAAATGATAAGCTATTAATGTGCATAGAAAGCATCATTGTGCATAAGAAAGCCTTTTCTTTATATTTATGAATCATGCCAATATGTATATCAATGTGTATGAAGCAAAGTGCAATAGAGGATTTGTCAGAAAAGAAATGCTCGTGAATGGTAAATGAGATGAAAAATGGGTGATGGTGGTGAAAAGAATGGAATGATAGTAGTGAGTATGTATTGAATATAGTTCCCCCTCCCCAACTGATGTGGTTGCATGTCCTCATGCAACGTAGCATGGGCTGTGAAAGAAATGGAGCATGGTGAGGGAATTTTCCAAATTATTCATTGCTAGCATGTAAGGTATTGCATGATTAAAGTTTAGAAAACAACATAGCCCCACTCACCCAAAAAGTAGATGAACAATGCAATAGGAATGTAGCTGATGCCACTGGATCATGGAATTGTTACTGCTACTGCGACTGTAACTGCTGGATCATGGGTAGTGAAGGAATTGGAACTACTGTTGCTGAATCATGGAGAATATGTCATGACTGCAGGATAAAAATGTAAGTGTAAATGATGTTGTAGCTATAACTGTTGGAACTGTTGTAATGTGAAGTGGAGGAATCTGAACTGCTGCTGATAAATAATGGAAAATGTGGAAGGAAGAAAGTGGAATTGTGGTACACTCATAGATATGAAGTCATGTTTCTGCAACTACTGATGTAGTCATGAGAAAGAATGTATAGTCTTCACTCGCTACAAAACCTGGTGATACAATTCTAGTCATGCAAATAAAAGTGTTAATGTCGAGTATGAAAAGAAATCATTGGATTATCGGCCATTGATGAATGTCATTAACCAATGCGAGGAAACCCACTAGTGATGTCAGTGAGTGCCAAGGTACCCAAGTACATATTGCAAAGTGGAAATAGATGTGCTGATGTCGAGCCACTTGCAAGATCTAATGATTAAGGGACATTGATGAATTTTAATGATTGTCAGTGACAAAACTTTCCTTTAAGGCATGCAATCCTCCAGGTACTCAAAATGAACTCTAGTCTATATCCCATATAAGGTGCTGAGGTCAATGGGGAAAGACTTGTTGAAAGGTGGGCCTTAAGGAATCCCACATCAGTCAACACGAGTTGGTATAAAAATATTGGTAGGACTATAAGTGAAAATATCTCACAATCAAGCAGTGGATATGGCAAGGCCATGTATTCATGGAAAGGGAGTTGGTTTTATTCAGAAGGAAAACTGGAATGGAAAAAGAATGGAAAATGAACTGAAAAGGATAAAGGGATGTATGCAACTTAGAAAGATAGGTATGTGGAGTCATGATAGTTAAGGAAATGAAATAGTGGACTCTGGTATAGATGACTAATCTTCCTTGAAGGAGAAATGTGGGTAAACATTCATGACGCAAAAGGGTTTATGAATGGTTTCTGTGTAACAATAAATGCCATAATGTTTATGATGAGTAATGGCTCCTTCAAGATGTCTATCAAAGAATTTTTTTCAAAGGTTTTGTGATTTTTGAAAAATCACTTTAGCAGCAAAATGCGATCCTCTTTGAACCTAAAAAAAAACTTAGTACAAATTCCTGCATGAAACTTGTAAGAAGTTCGTAAAAGAAAACATATCATGCGGAATGAAGTACATAAGCTGCAAAGAAAATGTCAGGAATAAAATGTGTTATACCTGTTTCTGTAGTGCTCTTGGTTCATAATTTGATTGTTGCTTGAGGTGACTCAAACAATTTTAGCGTTAATCATAAAAGCAATTCCAAGAAAAATGAAAATGTCCATTTGCAACTTTATTTTTGTTTTTGGTTGTTTTTACTTTTTAACTTTTTATTGTTTGTGATTTTTATATTTTATTTTCTTTTGCAAAATTAATTTTTTTATTGATTTCTTTTTATAAAACAAAAGAAATAATTTTTATAATTTAATATATTTTTCTTGTTTTTGTTTTATTTTTACAACACATAAATAAAAATGGCAAAAACACACAAGATTAAATTTACCCGATCCGTGTTCCTGTGCATTCAGCATTAATGTCTCAGCTCTTTAACAAGGCATTTAGAATTAAAAATTTTAATAGTTGTAACAACCAGCTGCAACACCACATAGTTGCAACAAGCGGCTGTAACAACTAGCTGTGATAGTGAGCTGCAACACCCCATAGTTGCGACAAGCGGCTGCAACAGCCAGCCGTGACAGCGAGCTACAACAAACAGCTGTGACAAGCATCTGCAACAACCAGCTATGACAACGAGCTACAACAACCAGCTACAACAGCCACTGCGACAACGAGCTACAACATCCAACTATGACAGCAAGCTGCAACAACCAGCTACAATAGCCGGTTGCGACAGCGAGATGCAACAACCAGCTGCGACAACGAGATGAAACAACTAGCTACGACAACTAGCTGTAACAACCAATCGCGACAGCCAGTTGCAACACCTGGTTTTAAAATTTTTGTGATTCATGACAAATCATTTCAACAGCAAAATTGACGATCTTCGAACCTGAAAAATGTTAGTACTAAACCTGCAATCAAACTTGTGAGATTATTATAAAATGTAGAAATTAGTATGAAGGCGAGTGATCAAATTTGTAAAATAAAGTGTGTTTTTACCTTTTCCTTTGTGTGCTGTCAAAGTGACTTGAAGAAAACAAATTATCATGGAGCGTAAAATTCATGCATTTGTGTTGTTTTCAGGAATGTAAGAAAGTCCATTTGCAAATATTTTTATTTTTAAGTTTTAAACAAAACAAAAACAACTAAAATAAAGCATTGTATGATTCATAAAACATAAATAAAGAAGTCAAATGAAACTACCAGCACGGACCTGAGTGTATTTATGATTATCAATTTCTCCATCTGAAAGATATTGCTATGATCATAATTTAAACATCATCAACAAATTGAAATGAAAACATCAATGTATCTATATGAATTTTTAACAAATGTGTGTTCAAGTCTTATATGGAAGCTCGTTGTGTGTGTTCTTAATAGACTTCTTTCCTGAGAGTTTCTAAGGATTAAAAATAATACAAATTATGCCAATTTGCAAAATTATGATTTGTATTATTGATCCGGGAGGATCCAAGAAGGCAAAAATTTTGAATTCCTCCAATCTTAGAAAAACTAGCACCAGATCGAAGGGCTCATCGAGACAATTACAACGGCGTTCGTTTCACCTCAAACGGACTCCATATGAGAAAGTTATCGCGTTTTGTTCTATAATGTCAACAAGCAAAATTGGCAAAAGGAGGTGCCACGTGGTACCACTGACAGGGTGGCACGTGGAATCCATACTGTACGAACCTGATGACATAGCACCACTAACAGGGTGACATGTGGCATCCACATGGTACAGACAAGATGACATGGCAGGTGTACAGACCAACCAAAGGACGACACATGGCACCACTCAGAGGATGACACGTGGCATTCGTACAGTACGGACCAATCAAAAGGTGACACATGGAAGTATGGATCCGAGCTGGCATATGGCTGACTGGGCATATGGATGGTGACATGGCAGTACGGATCGACGACATGGTAGATGACTTAGCTGAGTTGGCCGACAATTGGCTGATGAGTTGGATCAATCGGTGCCTGCCACGTGGCAGGCCCGAATTGGCCAAAATGGTCAAATGCAAAATTATGGCCTCCGCGGGGTTCGACCCCGTGACCTCTACAATAAAGGATGAGCGACTTCACCACTCGGGCTACATGTGGTCATTCGTATGTGGGTTAATGTCCTTTTATTTAAACTTGAAAAAAGTTTCTAATGGCGCAAAAAGGGGGCCGGGGCAAGCCCCGACCCATAGTTTCGATGCGGTAAGGAACATGGGGAGTTTGTTACAACTCCAACCCACAATTAACTCTCAGTCACATGTTTTATAACAAAACCTCAAATGGATTACATGCGACCCCATTCAATGCGCCTTAACACATGACACATGTATTTCACATTTATCGAATGGAGGAGCCACCATGTGGGACGCACCCTTACCACATGTGCTTTTTGTTAAAAACTTTGGTTATGGCTTTAAAGTGGGTTCGAAAACTTTGGTCATGGGTTTTTACCACATGTGCTATTTAAAACGTTGGTTATGGCTTTTAAAAAGTGGGTTTTTAAAAACATTATAACATATGTAATGAGTTTAACCTATACTTGGTATAGTTTTAAACTATAACCAACTATATGGTTGGAATATTAAAAGGGGAACAACTACATAATTTAAGAGCCTAACCAACTTGGAGGTTTTCAACCATATGCCCAATTAGGAAAATTTGTTGTAACTGAGAATTCATGAGAAACATGTGAAGGGGGTCTTCTCAAGCTATATAAACCCTCTTATTCTCCATTTGCCTCTCATGCTTTGGAGTGGAGACTTTGTAGCTAAAGGAGAGAAGGGAGATTGCGTAGCTCTACAGGAGGAAGGTACGAGTGTTTATACTCATTTTACACAGTCTTCAGGCTTCGGAGTTGCTGGAAGCAGTCTTGTTGTGTTTTGGGCAGTGGTTCTCTTCCTGACCATTGTCGCCAAGGTATCATTGTATCATTGCCATGTATTTTTCCTTCATGCTGAGATTATAGATTGGCCCTCCTATTGAGAAGCAAGCCCGGAGATGTAGTCCATCCTGGATGAACTCCGTTATCAACTTGTTGTCTTTATGTGCATATTGTCTATGCTATTTGGTTCTCTTCTTATGGATTTGTGAGCTTCATTCATGCTCTTTATGCAATTCATGTTAACGTCATAGAGTAGCAAAGATCTTGTTTTCGGATCATGTGGTATGAAAGTAGGACTGTTTGACGTTGGATTGTGAGTGTGGATGCTCACGAGGGCTAAACTGCAAGCTGGTGAGGGTACATTAGAGCCTTACAATTCCGAGATCGGACGTGCACACCGAAGGAGGAAGATGGATGCTAACGATGCTCGCATCGAGATGGAGGCAAAATTTCACAAGGTCTTCTACATGATGGCCGACAAGGTAGACAAGTTGTTTGCAGACTATGAAGAACTCATGGAAAAATAAAGAAAAGGCAGTGAAGTCAAGAAGGAAGACAAAGAAGTGAAGGATGAAGGAAATGCTTCAGTGAACCAAGGAGGAGGTGGCGAAGAGCCTTCTGAGCCTCCCTCTTCACCTTCAGCTTCAAGCACAAGTTCAAGTGCTTCTTCCTCATCTCATTCTCAGCATTCCAAGGTTCCTCACAAAGAGCCTCAAAAGAAGCCCTTATTGAAGCTCGATGTGAAGTTTGATTTGCCCATGTTGAATGGGGAAGCAAATGTAGAGAAGTTGAACAATTGGATAAGGAAAATTGAGGTCTATTGCTGAGTCCAGCAGATCAAATAAGAAGATGTGAAGATTCAGTTGGCTTCACTTCGGCTGACAAGCACCGCACTTGTATGGTGGGAAAGCAAGCTTTAGGAAGGTAGCAAACAAGTGGGTAATCTTCTCTCATTGTGGTCTGCTTTCATTTCTGATTTACGTAAGAAATTTTATCCATTGGGTTATGTTCAAAAGGCTATGATGGATTGGCAAAGTTTTAGACAAGGC
Organism: Pseudotsuga menziesii; assembly: GCA_001517045.1. Lineage (NCBI taxonomy): Eukaryota > Viridiplantae > Streptophyta > Pinopsida > Pinales > Pinaceae > Pseudotsuga > Pseudotsuga menziesii. Next base: position 653,247 of record LPNX010175732.1, on the reverse strand, counting down.
AAGGGTCAAAGTGTTCAGAATTTTACCAAAGAATTTAGAAAGAAATCTTTAGAGCTGAATATTTCTTTAGATTCTCCTGACACGCTTTTGAAGTACATTGGTGCTCTTCATCATTATCTATGCCATACTTTGCTGTTGTTGAATCCTACTAGTGTGGATGAAGCAAGTGTTCAGGCTACTCATCTTGAGAGCAGGGGGAAGCATTTGCAAGAAGACCATCCGAAGAATCCTTTCAAGCCCAACAACAACCACAAGTCCAAAAAGAAGGACAAGAGCAAAAAGATAGCTACTACCAAGAAGGAAGGAGGAAAGCTCCATTGCAACCATTGTGACACTGATGGGCATGATGAAGAAAGTTATTGGAAGTTGCATCCTGAACAGAGGCCAAAGCATTATGGAAGCAGAAAGAGGAAAAAGACCATTGCAATAGCACAATGAGATTTGGGTTCCGACTCAGGTGACGAAACCATGATTACAGCCGTGGGAATGCAAGGTAACAAAACTCCTCATACTGGTTCAAGTTCTACTCTTGTTTCTAAAGAAAATGATAAAAGAAGAAGTGAGTTGTTTCACATCAGAGTTGTGTCTAAGCATACAAAGATTGAAACATTATTTGATCTGGGTTCTCAAGGAAATTTGATCTCAGAATCAGTTGTTAAGAAGTTGGGCATATAGACTAAACCTCACCCCAAGCCTTATCCTCTTGGATGGGTGTGTGATAATGCTAAGCTACAGGTGACTAAGAAATGTAGGTTAAGGTTTGCAATTGATTCAAAGTTGATCAATGAGGTGGACTTAGATGTTGTTCCTCTTGACATCTGCGGTATCATATTAGGAAGCCCATACTTGTATGATCAAAAAGCAGTATTCTTCCGTCATGAAAACAAGTACCATCTCACCAAAAATGGGGTCTAGTACATCATGAGGGCTCACAATATGAAGGCTAACACCTCTCTTGTTAGTCCAGGATAGATGAAGATACTCATCAACACTAATAAGAGATACATGCTCATGGTTGTGAGAGCAAAATATGCTGAGGCATCCGATGCTTTCAAAGGTTGTGATCCTTCTCATAAAAAGGCTATGATTGATATTGTGGCTAACTATGATGAAATATTTCAGGAACCTACAGGTTTGCCTCCCAAAAGGGAGATTCAACATGAGATCCATCTCTAGCAGGATGCCCCTCTTCCTAATGTGGGCATGTACAGGTTGTTCGCATTTGGAATGGCAGAGATTAAGAAGTAGTNTCATACATAGCATCTCCTTTGCATGCCTTAACAAGTGTGAAGAAATCCTTCCAGTGGGGAGGTAAGCAGCAGAAATCCTTCGACACATTGAAGGGAAAGATCAGCACTGCCCCAGTCCTATCCTTGCCCAATTTGCAGTAGCCATTTGAGATAGAGATAGATGCCAGTGGATATGCCATGGGGGCAGTATTGATGCAGCACCGCAAGCCTATTTGCTACCATTTAGAGAATTTTACTCAAGCAGTGATCAACTACCCCACCTATGACAAAGAGTTGTATGCTTTCATTCNACTTGTTGGACCAAGGAGCGATCAGACCCAGCTCCTCTCCATGTGGTTCACCGATTGTTTTGGTGATGAAGAAAGATGGCACATGGAGGATGTGCATTGAAT
>LPNX010175732.1:587572-651450 GCA_001517045.1 Pseudotsuga menziesii | reverse complement strand
ATTGCAGAAAGTGATGTGTGGAAGAAGGCCTTCAAGACCAAGCAAGGTCTATTTGAGTGGTTGGTGATGCCCTTTGGGCTTTGCAATGCACCTGCAACCTTCACGCGGGTAATNGTTGCATCTATTGTTTTGAAAAATGCTTCTTTATCCCATGAAAGTTATATTGAGCAGTATGCTACTGATGATGATTTCAAGGAGATTTATGAGAAGCTAGCCAATGGCACACAGGTGGAAGACTACTATTTGTAGGGAAAGTTGCTCTATCATTTGGGCAAGTTATGTGTTCCTATCAGTGAAAGATTCCATGTAATACGAGAAGCTCATACTTCTCTTGTATCAGGGCATTTTGGGGTAGGTAAGACTTTGGCTCTTTTGCAAAGACTTGTGTATTGGCCTCGCATGAAAGACATTGTAACAAAATATGTAAAGGGGTGTGTGATATGCTCTACTTGTAAGCCCACTAATAGAAAATTGGCGCTGTACTTACCACTTCCTGTTCCTTCCCATCCTTGGGAAAGCATTTCCATGGATTTTGTGGGGGGTTTTCCTATGTCTAGGGGGGGTCATGCCATACTTGTATGTGGTCGTGGATAGGTTTAGCAAGATGTGTATTCTTATGCCATGTAAAAAGTAGGTCACTGCAGAGCAGGCTGCTTCTCTTTTCTTTCAGCATGTATGGGTTCACTTTGGACACCCTACGTCCATTATCTCGGATCGAGACTCCTGATTCCTTGGAGAGTTTTGGACAAAATTATGGTGTATGATGGACACCAAGCTGAAGAGGAGCACCACTTTCCATCCATAGACTGATGGACAGACAGAGGTAGTCAATAGGATAGTTGTTCATTTGCTTCGAGGTTATTGCAACAAGCATCCTAAGTTATGGGATGAGCAGATCCAGTATGTGCAGCATGCCTACAACATGGCTATGCATTCTTGCACTCAGAGCTCGGCATTTGAGACATGCTTTGGGTACTTTCCAAAGAATCCATTGGACTTGACTTATGGGAAAGAGGTTGGTTCAAGAACATCCAAGGATGAAGACAAATCCCGCAGGTTCATTCAGAGAGTTCAACAGGTACATCAAGCAGTGCAAGAGCAATTGGAGAAGAGTCAAGCCCAGTACAAGGCTCTCCATGACAAGCATAGAGTTGATCATCAGTTTCAGGTGGGAGATCAAGTGTGGCTTCACATCAGCAAGGATAGGATGAAAGGAGAAGGCAAGAAGCTCAAGCCTATTAGATATGGTCCCTTCACCATCTTGGAGAAGACTGGGACGAATGCTTTTAGCTTAGAGCTGCCGCCATACATGCAGATCTACTCAGTGGTGAATGTGGAGAACTTGAAACTCTATGAGCCTCCCATGATCATGGATGAAAGGGAGAATGTCTCATTGCCATCAGTTGATGAATTTGCTCTTGAGTGCATGGATGAGCTAAAGGAAGATGTCATCTTGGACAAAAGGACAAGGAATTCTCACAGAGGTGATGTTGAGTATCCTTAAGTGGGCATCAGAGGCACTCATCCAAGCAAAGGCAAGTGGATCGAGAAGGAGAAAGTGAGGGATCAATTCCCTCACCTATCTGTTGATTAGTAAAGGCTTTTGGAGGCCAAAAGCTTCTCAGTGGGGAGGAATGATTCAGGAGGATCCAAGAAGGAAATTTTTTTGAAGTCCTCCAATCTTATCAAACCCAGTACCATATCGAAGGGCTCGTTAAGATTATTCCAACGGTGTTCATTTCACCTCAAACGGACTCCGTATGAGAAAGTTATCGCGTTCTGTTCTATAAGGTCAACAGGCAAAATTGGCAAAAGGAGGTGCCACATGGCACCACTGACAAGGTGACACATGGCATCCATACTATATGAACCTGATGACATGGCACCACTAACAGGGTGACACATGTCATCCATACGGTAAGGACAAGATGACATGGCAAATGTACGGACCAACCAAAGGACGACATGTGGCACCACTCAGAGGATGACACATGGCATCAGTACAGTACGGACCAATCACAAGGTGACATGTGGTAGTACAGATCCAAGCTGGCATATGAATGACTAGGTGTATGGATGATGACATGGCAATACAGCTCGACGACATGGCAGATGACTCAGCTGAGCTGGCCGACAATTGGCCGATGAGTTGGACCAATCGGTGCCTGCCACGTGGCAGGACCGAATTGGCCAAAATGGTCAGCCAAAATGGTCAGATGCAAAATTATGGCCTCTACGGGATTCGAACCTGTGACCTCTACAATAAAGGCTGAGTGACTTCACCACTCAGGCTACATGTGGTCCTTCGTATGTGGGTTAAGGTCCTTTTATTTAAACTTGAAAAAAGTTTCTAATGGCGCAAAAAGGGGGCTGGGGCAAGCCCTGACCCATATTTTCGATGCGGCAAGGAACGTGGAGAGTTTGTTACAACTCCAACCCACAATCAACTCTCGGTCACATGTTTTATAACAAAACCTCAAACGGATTACATGCCACCCCATTCAACGCGCCTTAACACATGACACATGTATTTCACATATATCGAATGGAGGAGCCACCACGTGGGGCGCGCCCTTACCACATGTGCTTTTTGTTAAAAACTTTGGTTATGGCTTTAAAGTGGGTTCGAAAACTTTGGTCATGGGTTTTTACCACATGTGCTATTTAAAACGTTGGTTATGGCTTTTAAAAAGTGGGTTTTTAAAAATATTATAACATATGTAATGAGTTTAACCTATACTTGGTATAGTTTTAAACTATAACCAACTATATGGTTGGAATATTAAAAGGGGAACAACTACATAATTTAAGAGCCTAACCAACTTGGAGGTTTTCAACCATATGCCCAATTAGGAAAATTTGTTGTAACTGAGAATTCATGAGAAACATGTGAAGGGGGTCTTCTCAAGCTATATAAACCCTCTTATTCTCCATTTGCCTCTCATGCTTTGGAGTGGAGACTTTGTAGCTAAAGGAGAGAAGTGAGATTGCGTAGCTCTGCAGGAGGAAGGTACGAGTGTTTATACTCGTTTTACACTGTCTTCAGGCCTCGGAGTTGCTGGAAGCAGTCTTGTTGTGTTTTGGGCAGTGGTTCTCTTCCTAACCATTGTCGCCAAGGTATCATTGTATCATTTCCATGTATTTTGCCTTCATGCTGAAATTATAGATTGGCCCTCCTATTGAGAAGTAGGCTCGGAGACGTAGTCCATCCTGGACGAACTCCATTATCAACTTGTTGTCTTTATGTGCGTATTGTCTATGTTGTTTGGTTCTCTTCTTATGGATTTGTGAGCTTCATTCATGCTCTTTATGCAATTCATGTTAACGTCATAGAGTAGCAAAGATCTTGTTTTCGGATCAATTATGTCAGTTTACCAACATGAAAGGAATTTAACCAATCAAACAGATTCAAGCAAATTTCTTAAGTGTCGTACTGTCAAACCTCACAAGCAAAGTAGCACACATTTTTTTTAGATGAAGGAAATAATTCGGATGAGATACATGATATTAATAGAGAGTGAGCCAGTGATTTACATTCCCACTCCCACAAGAGACTCATATCTCATCTTTCATTAGCAAAGAATGAGTTGAATGTATATCTGCCATATTGAAAATCGGCCATCCTGAAATTTGGCATTTTCATGTTAAGAAAAATGTGAACTGCTCTCAAACCAAGTCAAATTTTCACAAACCGCTTGGGGGTCAACTAAATGAGACCATTCTACACAAAACCCATGTGCCAGATTTTTGAAATTCATTACTGTTTGCTCATAAATTGCACCCAAAGTTGACTGTCTATAAATGGGCATTAATTGGCGAAAAAAGCAAAGAAAACAATTAGGTATATTCATTCGCGTAGTACCATCTTGTTGATCGTGTAGCCAGAATGGAAAGGCATATTCAGGACTAACAACTGGCTTGTATTAAGCTATGAATGGAAGTGGCTGTGATTCAGCCCAAAAGAATGGGGTGACATGAATTTAGGCATGGACATGAATTTAGGCATTGTAGGTTTCAACATGGTAGATGGGACGTTCATTTATGAGCAGCTTCAGAGAAATCATGGAGGATCATAGAAAACCTACTGCAGAATGTGAAGCTGCAACACTCACCTAACTAACCAGGCCTAAAGATCGATTTATTTGTTGCGCGTATTTCTCCATGTTTTAGATATTTTCATAACTATCAACGAGATGAGCGCCTTACCAATTGGTTTTCTTTATTCCATTATTGGAATGAGAGAATGAAAGATCAAAGGCATGTCATCTTGAAGCTTGGGATTCAAGTGATTAAATTATTGGTTATGAATGCATCAACCACCATCAAGCTTTCAACTTTATGGAGGACTTTGCTCTTAGAAATGCATATTCCAAATGAATATAGGAGCGCATAATTGCAAATCAGAAGACCGGCATATATATTTTTATGTTAACTACGGATCCCAATTAATTAGAAAATTCATGTTTATCACTTCTATTGTTTTTGTTTTGCTACAAATTTAGATTGAAGGACAAAGGCAAAGAGATGGTTGTGACTAGATTTAGATTGAAGGACAAAGACAAATAGATGGCTACGAATCCAACCATGTGTTTTAGCTGCTGTGGTTCAACTGTTGTTTGGGTGTTTTTCAACTTGGAGTTGCGCTATTATAATTTCGGCGACTGTTTTAATTTAGAAAAAATGAATTCGCCACATGAATTTGCAGGCTAGTTAATATTTTACAAATTGAAAAGTTTTTAGCAAATGGATTAAATGAATTACAAATTAAAGATGAAATCAATTAAGCATATTGCAAAACATTAATTATTTATTCCTGAAAAATTTAGAGAACATCCTAATCTCTTGTGTTTCAGCTACAGCTGTTACAGCTTATGTGTTTCAGTTGGAGAAGCCTGTTTCAGCTTATGTGTTTCAGCTGAAAAAGCAAGTTTCAGCCACAGCTGTTACAGCTCCTGTTTCATCTTAATGCGCCTACTGTTTTACTTGCAGATTGAAGGATGGAAGCTGAAATTTATTATTATTAATTTTTTTTTTATAATTGCATAAAATCAAATAAAAGAAAATTTAAAATTTTATTTTGCAAATTTATAAAAAAACAATTATGAGCAAATGGAACAAATTGCAGATGAAAAATAGATTAGGCATTTTTTTTTTCATCCGTCAACAATAAGAATTATTCCTGAGATCAATTTAATGATCCTATTTCTGATCCTCACGATCACACGAAGCGTGGAGGAGACCATACTTATTGTAAGTGAAAGTAAAAACTGGAAATAAAATCCTACCTACTCTATGCTAATTGGGAACTAGAACACTATTACGTGTAGTTAAATATCCAGTGTAGACATTCACGTAACATCAATAATAATATGTTCAATGTTATTTATGCAAATAGAAGATGAGGATAAACAAAAATGTGTGGAATTAATTGTTGTGATTGTGTATTAACTAGAAAAAAAGAAAAACTAAATCGTTCTAACCTCGTACTCACTTGAAACCATCGTTCGATAGGGATTTCGTAGGCATAGTTTTCACTCCTCAGATCATGCTGCAACTCCTCATGGTCCTCCTCGATCTCCTATTCGCATGATTGTTCATCATCAGATGTGCAGGATTCTTCATATGTTGATTCCTTGTTTGTTGCTGGAGGAGTAATTAAGCTCTAGACTGCTTTCAAGATCTCTTCTTCGTGAGAAGAAGAAATCCCTACTTTTGCAATGATTTGAGTGAGTTGTTCCAAGATTAAACTCATTGTTAAATCATTTTGAAAAAGGTATTCTTACAACACCTAAATCTAAATGAAAACATTCTTGTTGAAACAAATTAAAAAACACTATGTACAAGAAAAACAATTACTCTTCACAGTTGCGAGAAAACACACTTGTTGAAATTGAAATTCACACTTGTAGAATTGAAACACTCTTTGTATAAATTGAAATTCACTCATTACAGAAATTAAAATTCACACTCTAGTGTATGCTTGCAGAAAAATAAAACTAAACTTTCGTCTATCGTGATTCCCCGGAAACGGTGCCAAAATGTTGGGCCGAATTAATGTCGTTTTAATTCTGTTGTAGTATTTTCCGAGCCATTTAATTTGTCAATCCGAGGTTCGTAGGCTTATGAAGCACATGCAAAGTATATGCAGGACTGAAGTGAAATTAAGCTAATCTAACCCCCCATGAAACTAAGACTAATCTAATCTAACCCCCCTTAAGCTGAAACACACAATTGCTAATCTAATGCAGGAAGATGAAACACATGGCTGAAATTAAATTGCATAAAAGAAAGACAACATATGAAAAGCAACAAGACAACACCTGTGAGCTCACATTAACAATCAAACAATCTTAATTTACATCACAAGAATCAATGACAAATCATGAAAGCATAAAAACCAATATTATGAACAAAATCTAAGAATTCCCTTCTCCATATTACAAAGTCAAGACTAACTTCTACAATCTACTATTCTCTAAGATAATATAAGATCTAAGATATTCTAAGATAATATAGCATAGCAAATGAAGAGAGAGCACTCTCTTTTATACATGAACTTCTTTGAGAACAAGATAACCATCTCATAATGAGAGATGTGACTATTCACTCAACCACTAAACTACTTTCCTATTATTACAAGATATGATTCCTTCAAATCCTCCACATATCTCTCACAAATTCTCCACGTGTCTCTCAACCAAATCTCCATGATCTTCTCCTTGGAATATTCTTTGCACAACTATCTCCTTGAAATGGTGGAGGAGATATATGTGAAGTCTTTTCTTTGAATTAATCCTTCACATATTCCTACACATTACAAATCTCATCCATACTTTGAGATATTAGTGAAAAACATGTTAATTTTCTAATATTTAATCATAAATTCACTTATAATACTAAAATAAATAAAGTGGAAATAATAAGGTGAAACCCACATATATGTATGGAAATGGTATGATAAAAGGTTAATGGGACGATTAAATGCGAGGAATAATGGATGATAAAGTGGATGAAAATGTGACATTTCCGAGTCTCAACACCCTGCACCTATTTTATAATTAACTCCATCTCCTTTAGTAGTTCAAATGCTAGTACTAACCTGTCAACTGGGTTACTCCATGAGATGGGGTATTACACTTTCTTCCATACAGAATTTCAAATGGGTTGTATTTTGCTAAAGCTTGGTAGTGATTGATATAAGCAAACTCTACCAAGTGTAAATAATCCTCCCATTTACCTGGATGTTCTTTAACACAAATTCTAAGCATATCTTCCAATACTTGATTTACCCTTTTAGTCTGTCCATCCATTTGGGGATGAAAATATGTACTAAAATTTAAAGTAGTATTTAGGCCTTTAAATAAATACTTCCAGAAATTACCCGTAAACTTAGGGTCTCTATTTGAAATTATAACTTTCGATATCCCATGTAAATGAAATATTTGTTTCATGAATATATCAGCAATATTAGCAGCCTTGTAGGTGGTTTTTACTGGTATAAAATGAGCTACTTTACTAAGTTTATCAATGACTACCATTATCGAATATTTCAGATTCCGATTTCTAAGTAGACCTATAATAAAATCAAGACTGATTATTTCCCATTTCTAGTTAGGGATGGGTAATGGCTGTACTAAACTGACTGGATGTTGGTGTTCAGTCTTAACCTGTTGACATTCAAAACACTTGGAAATGTATTCTGCGAGTTCATTCTTCATGTTTGACCAAAAATAATCCTTCCATAACATGGTTATGGTCTTTTGATAAACAAGATGTCCTGAGTAAGGAGTCTTATGAATTTCATTTAAAATCAGTAGCTTAATTTTATGTACATTAGGTATATACAACTTGTTTTTATAAAGTATTAATCCTTTTTCATTTAGACAATACCCTGTACTTAAATTTTTCAGTTAAATTTTCTGCCACTTTAGCTTTTAATTTTTGATAATTTTCATCCAAATTTACTCCTTCCTCTAGCTGTTCTTCTAAATATGTTTTATAAGTGCTGATTGCTGCTACAAAATTAAGTATTGCATTTCAACTTAGAGAATCAATAACCTTATTTTCTTTTCCCTTAATATGTTGGATCTCGAAATCGTACTCTCTAAGGAAAGCTAGCCACTTAGCTTGCCTTGTGTTTAAATTAGGTTGATCCAACAAATATTTTAATCCTTTATTATCTGTCATTAACATAAATTTTCTTCTGATTAAGTGATTGTGCCACATATTCAAAGCATGTATGGCGACAACCAACTCTAAATAATAAGTAGCATAGTTTTTCTCATGAATTTTAATCTTCCTAGACTCATATGCAATTACATGTCCTTCTTGAGTTAAGACCCCACCTAGACCATCGTTGCATGCGCCAGTGCATACGACAAAGTCCTTATTAGGGTCAACAATTCTTAAGATTGGTGCAGTAGTTAATAATGTTTTTAACTTTTTAAAACTTTCTTCACACTTTTGATTCCACTCGAATTTCTTCCCTTTCTTTTGTAAATAAGTTATGGGATTTGCGATTCTTGAGAACCCCTCAATGAATCTTTGATAGTAACCTGTAATCCCCATGAATGATCGCACGTCAGTCACATCCTTTGAGACTGACCAATATTCAATTGCTTTTATTTTTTTTGGATCAACTGAGATCCCCTCTTTAGTTACTACATGGCCCAAATATTGTATTTTATCCTTAAAGAAATCGCACTTACTAAATTTAGCATAAAGCTGATGTTCTCTCAACTCTTGTAAAACAGTTTTTAAGTGCTCCTCGTGTTCTTCTTTAGGATTAGAATAAATTAGAATGTCATCAATTAATACCACTACAAATTTATCGACGTACTTATGCAACACATTTTTCATTAAACACATGAAGACAGTCGGGGCATTAGTGAGCCCAAATGGCATGACAAAAAACTCATAGTGACCATATCTGGTCCTAAAAGTTGTCTTAAAAATGTCTTCATCTTTGATCCAGACTTGGTGATAACCATATTGTAAATCATTTTTTGAAAATACAGTTTCTCTGTGCAACTGATCAAATAGATCATCTATGCGAAGCCACATATATCTATTTTTAATGGTCATCTTATTAACTTGATGGTATTCAATGCATAAGCATAGAGTACCATCCTTCTTTTTAACAAAAATGACGGATTCTCCCCAAGGAGACACACTTGGTATTATATACTTTTTATCAATAAATTCCTTTAAATGTGATTTTAATCCATTTAGTTCCAATATATTCATCTGATAAGGTACTTTTGAGCTGGGCACTGCACCAGGTACCAACTCAATCAGTGAATTCTAACTCCCTTTTTAGAGGTAGTCCCAGAATTTCTTCCGGAAATACATCCGAATACCTCTTTAGGATTGGAATATCCTCCATTTTTTGTTTATCTTCATTATTAATATGTTCCTCATCAATTACAGTTACAACAAAGGATTTACAACCCTTCCAAACAACTCTCTTTAATTGCAAGGTAGAGATTTGTTTGATAGTTTTTTTCCTAGGAAAACCTATTACTGTTACTATTTCCCCTTCATTATTTACGCATGTAAAAGTTTTATCAAAACAGTTCAAAACTACTCTATGATGTTCTAACCAATCCATACCAATTAACATGTCATAAGAGCCTACAGGAAGTACATTTAGCTTCATAGATGTTTCAAACTGATTCATAATTACAATACAGTATTTTACAAAACTAATCGCTTTTCTTTTTTCTCCTGTAGCTAGTTGAACTAACCATGACTTTGCAAACTTTTCTATTGATAAATTGCATTTTTATACCAAATTAGGAGAAACATAACTCAGGCTATCCCTTGGGTCAATTAAGATAGAAATGGGTGTTTGATTCAACTTACCTTCTACTTCCACCATGGAAGTTTGATAATCAACCTGCCTATTCTCTAGTGTCACGTTGATCCTGGGCATCGACCTTGCTAAGTCACCAACAGTCATCTCCTCCTGCACTATATGAATGTTGCTGACAGTATTCTTTCTATTAGGCTAGACTGATGCATAATGAGGTCCATTACAATCCCAACACTTTACTGGTTCTTTACGTTCATTATTCTTAATGTAGTTGCTGTGATTATTAGTAGGTTCTTTATTTCTGGGGCCATTAGGATTTGACTGTGAATTACCTTTATTTCCTTAGAAATTCTTATTAGGAAAATTACATGTGTTATTATTCCTAAAATTGCGGTTAGATATGAAACCCTTCTTCTTCTGTTCAAAATTATTAGACCTCTTAGCCTTCTAGTTTGGCATACTTTCCCTTTCTCGGTTCTGCTCATAGCAAAAATTTTCCTTTCGCATAGCCTCCTCAAGGTTTTTTGGATTATCGTATTCAATTCTGTCTTTAATGTGAAAAGGTAAACAACATAGAAACTGTTGCACCTTAGGCTTCTCATCCACAATGTAAGGCACGTAACGTAGTGAACTTAAAAATTTACTGTTTAATTCTTTCATGTTCATAGTTCCTAACTTCAATTCATAGAATTCCTTAGCTCGCTCTTCATAGTATTGTTCTGACAGAGACTTCTTTTAAATTATTTCTTAAAGGTACTCCAGTTAATGTTCTTTTCCTTAATTCCTTTTACTCATTTTAAATCCTTCCACCAAATATCTGTCTTTCCAGTTAAGTTGTAAATGGTCATTCTTTCTTTTAGCTGGTTAGAGTAATTATAGATTTGGAAATACTTCTTCATTCCAGACAGCCACAATTGAGCTTCCTCTCCTTTCTCAGTTTCACCATTGAAAGTTGGTTGTTTTATCTTCTTAAATTCTCCTGAAATTTCCTCATAAGGATTAAATTTTATTTTCCTGGAATGGTAATTATCTTCATTGCTATCACTAGTGTACTGGCGATTCTTCCTGTGTGAGTCACCATAAATTTCAGAGGACGAACTACTTTCAATTTTAGACTGTTTGGAATTTTTACTTTTATGTTGGTAGGACATATTTTCAGATCCTATTGGTTTATCTTTTCCTTCACTCTGAAATTTTTCCATCAGTATCTGGTTCAGCTCCTCTTGAGCCCTTAGAATTATTTCATTCTCGTTCTAACTATTTCCATTGCAGTTCTTAACTCTTTAATAGTTTGTAATAATTCTGAAGAATTGTTAGTTATTTCTTCCTTAATTGGTTCTCTTCTAGAATTAATTTGTTCATTAAACGGGTACTCTTCATCTGCATATTCCTCGAGTCTTTCCATACCTGCAGTTCTAGCTCAGAATTTTTTTTTGGTAATAACATTTCAAAAAGAAAAACAATAATCAATATGCATGCATTTTATCTACTATTTGTCTATGCAGGTTGAGCCACATTCAGGCCTAGTGTCTAAACTTGTGCTCTGATACCACATGTAATACTCCAAAAGTTCATAAAAATTTAAAACTTTTCTTGCAAATATTAATGTTTAAAAAAATCAATGATGTGGGTAACTTGACCGCTAACAGTTATCATTTTAAAGAGTCTAATCTAGAAAACTAAAACCAATTCCTTAATTAATTTCTGTAACTGCATACTTCATTATCTGCTTTCATAATTAAGTATTAAAGATTGATTTAGCAGGTGATGATCTGAAGTAATATGAGCTAAAATAATTGTTTGTTTACTATGTACTAAAGTTTTTTTTTCTGTTTAAAAATGAAAGAACTTCAGTTCATGTTTGAGGCTTACTTAGATTTTTAGCTAACGTAGTGAAGTGATGATTCTTGTATAGGTCTAATTATGGGTAAGACATTTTGTATACTAGTTTCAGGATCAAGCTTTAAATATCTCAACCAATTCGTCAATTCTGTATCTTTTCCAAGTATTGAAATTATTAAGCTGTTACGCAACATTGAGGTATAAGTTGTTAATCTTCTTATTCCTATTTTAAGGTCATAATGTTTTCCTGTAAATTTGCTTCTTATTTATTTATTTATAAGCACAAGTAATTGGAAATCCAAGCACAAAATAGAAATAGATGCTCTCTACCTAGCTTCGAATATAACTTATACATCATATTATTATCCTTTTGTTGTTAGATTAAAACAAACCCTAAATGCACTCTAGAGAATGATAAGTTCTGCAAACTAGATCTTACATTACATTGTTACTTGTTATCAAGGCAGTTTACATGTACTTGTATCAAGGTATAATCACAAGCAATTATGTCATAAACTTAGGTATAAAAGAAATGAAAATTATATATGAAACTAACAGTTTCATGCAGAGTAAAGTTCTATTGATGCCTAGGTATTTACCAAGTGTAAGTGCAAAGGCTACATTATAAGGCTATAGTGAAGTAACAAAGCTTGGTGTTTATGGTTGGAAAGTTCATTTCCTAGAGAATAATTATATAAACCCAAAACCTTTGCATGTGTTAACACTAATTATATGATCTTTATTTTATAGGTATAGTTCTTATCTAAGCAAAAATTAAAACTAATAATACCTTTACAATCTATACTAAGGCATCTTATAATAAAAGAGAAATATAGTGCTTAAATGTTTTTTTTCAAAGGAGATCATAACAAAGGTTATGTGTGACCCTTTTAGCAGGATTTCCCAAGCTCTCGAAAACTATAGAGAAAAAACCCATATTATTGAAATCAAAGTGGAGTCCACATGGTCGTCGGTTATTGGATGGGGTTTTGTCATTGGTAAACCCTACTACAAAAGTCTCAAAACCCTAAAACTTCACATTATTTCCCTTATCCTTCGTTGCTGTTGAAAGTGCCACCAGGCTCATGGCCTCATGGCCATTGATGCCATTCTTTCTTGTCTGTGAGTGATGGACTTCAATACCAAACCTAGCTCCATGAATGTCTTCCTCCGTTTGTTTTCCAAGTTGTAAATGTTGTCTTGAGCAGTGAGGTATCGGTTTTTAGCTCACAGCTTACCTAGGGTTTTCCACTAATAGTGGGGAGGTTTGAAATAGTTTTTAATGTGATTTTCTCACCTCGTTGAGGTTCTTGACAGTGCTCCTGCTATTTTTCTAGGGTAAGAAGCCCTCTTTCTATTAGGTTTTGATGTGGAACACGGACACTGCACGACTAAGGATAAATCTCAAGGTAACTCATTCTATCCTTTCTGCATTTTGTCATAAACTTTATTACTATTACTAGGTTTTTATTTTGAATAAAGAACTTAACATTTCTCCATTTTAATGTGTAGGTTTTTATATAGGTGGAGTCTCACAACTGTGAGTTGGAAGACTTCAGACAGAGGGGTTCCACGTTTCTTGGCCAACCAGGTAAGCCTTGGTTTCTTTCCTGAGGTTTCCTTCTGTGATGATGTAAGGGGTTCAGATGATACAGTTTCACTATGATTCGAGCTTCTTTGCCGTGGATATGTTGTGCATTACTTTGTTTGGGAAGGCCATGTGGTCGTGACTTGTTTTATTACAGTAATTTTGGATAGGCCATAAGGCTGTGATCTTCACTAAGATGAGCTGCGTTTTTAAAATATGAAAGGGTTTTCCTTTTGCAGACTCGTAGACATTTTTTTTTTTTACTTGTACTGATTAGTAGTAAAATGGATGCGCCAACTTCTAGAGAAAAGGGTATGGGATATACTTGGGCATCGTGGTTTATTTTTCTGTAATGGAAACTTCAATTTGTTAAGTTTAAGTTAATGAATTTTTTTACAGAACTTTATTTCTAAATTACTTGTGTTTAGAAGATAAATTGATAAAAGAAAAATAATAGGTTTCGTTGCTGTAATTGTCCAAGATTTTGATTCTTATTAATGAGGATATTCTGTGGAAAATAATAAATAGAAAGGGGTTATTGCTATTACCTGAATTCGACTGTGAAAAATTTGATTAAGAATACTTAATTTGTCTGTTCTTATTTCATTTTAGTTTATATTTGATAAAAATTCTAATACTGTTTTCTGTGTAAATTTTATTTAATATAGGGAATTTATAATATGGATATTATAATTGTAGAAATGAAGAATTTGATAAATAAGGATATGGGGAAAAACTGTAAAAGCCCTGTTCTGGAAAGAGGAAGAAAAAGAAAGTTAGTTGACAGTTTCCCTAATTTAGGGTCTGTATTTTTATTTTTATATAAAACCCTGCATTATTATTGTTTAACTATAATGTGTTTAATATTTGATGTCTACTTACAGTATTAATGAAAATTACTTAGATGTTAATGCCAAACCTAAGTGATTACTATACTTCATTTTACTGTTTATAGGTTACTCCTATTTATGTTATTTTCTTGTTTCCTGTAATATTTAATAACTATATGTATTTATAATAGATTATGCTTATAGATAGTAATTATCACTATGTTAAAAGGAGCACAATTACACAGACTGTGTACTGGTTTTTAAAAGATCTTTCTTTAAGATAGTTTTGTTTATGTTTAAAACAAATGTATTCTAACCAAGGAAACTTTGAAATAGAGAATATTTCTTCTAAACATTCCTATAAAGATTTAACAGTAGAAACTAAATAATCATATTCCTACACTTCTTGAATTGATTTACTCATCATACTTATTTTCACCTACTGTACTAGAGTACTACCTTCTTGAAGGTGTGGAAAAATACAAACAGGTATTTTTATCCATCAGTAAATTTTCACTAACCCTAAATCATTTATTCTAATACATAACAGAAACAGAACTTATAAATCTTATATCAATAGAATATTTAACTACCTAACAAACTAGTCATATAGATGCATCAAATCCTAAATTTATACATTCCATATTTCTATACTTGCATGGAAAAATTAGAAATAACATGTAGAACCTGTTTGTATAGCAGAGAAGACAACAACCTAAGGAGCCCATTCCTCCCAACGAACTCCTAAAGACTGCTGAACTGCAAATCTTAGGACCCCTGATCCTATCTACTAGTCAACTTGGTTGAAAGCACTGGGCGAGAGAATAGGTTTAGAAACCTCTACAACTCCATAGAGTAGTCAGCCATAATAGTTTTTCCTGTAGTAGTAAGAACTCAACTCAAAACAACTGCACTAGTCCAATAATTCAGAACTTTCCCCTCAAACACTTTTGCCTCTCCCCTCCATCGAATTTCTTGTGTACCAATTTCACTTAGAAATTTCACAAGTAAATAATGAGCAGCCTCAGGTGAATTCAATGGGTAGTTTTATCAGCATGCCTAGGTATTTTTTGTTAGTTTTCACTTAATGAGCCACCTGCTCTTGTTCCACTTTCTTGGGGAACATGGCCACAAAAATAGGGAAGTTTCCTCCTGCAACAACTAGAAGTATTTTGAGGATGCTTCCAAGTGTCAATCTGCTCTCAACCCAGCCTATTCCACCAAGTGGCTAGTAAAACACTCATTTAACAACCTCCTTAAGTTGTTGTCTCGTCTTTCATTTATTAATTAATAAAATATTCAGGAATTAAATGCAATTATCCTTGACCCCACTTGGTCATTAATTACAAACTTTATAATCAAATTAAAACATAATGTCTCCTAAAACATAAAATGTTTATGCAATTTGGGGTATGTGACATGATTATAGCCAGAGAATTCGTCCATAAAGGAGTAAACGTCGCTCCCTGCACACTCATCCAATATTTGGTCAATAAATGGTGTAGGGAAATTATTTTTAGGACATGATTGATTTAAATCTCTAAAATAAGTGCATACTTGGATTTTTCCCTCTTATTATCCATCGGAACGGGGTTTTACACCCACTCCGTCAAGGGAATGGGATAGATGAAGCCAACTTTGAGTAACTTCTCTATCTATGCCTTAATCACAGGTTCTTTCCTAGGATTCATTGCTTGCAAAAATTTTCAAATAGGATTAGCATCTGGATAGGTTTTAAATTCATGCTTGACAATGCGAGGGTCAATTCCAAACATTTCTTTATACGACCAAGCGAATACGTCTTGAAATTCTTTAAACAACTCGGTGTAATCTTTAATATCATGGGGGGAACAATCTTCCCCAATGTACATGTTTTCAATCTTGCTAGGAATGTAATAAATATATATAGGTATAGTTGGTGACAAGTTAGCCATGTTCCCTTCAACATACTTGCTAGGAGAGCCTATTGGGACCACGAGCCTACCAATTTTCTCACTAAAGATTGCCTTAAAGTCATGGCGCTCAATATCATCAAGCTTAGGGAGTAAATAAGATCTATGATGCAAGGCTCCCCAATGTTGCTCTAACCCAGACATAGCCTCTAGAATAGCCTCTTCCGATGGAAATATGTCATCGAGCCAGTCGTGTGAGTGAGATGACAACACTTCCCAAGAAGGAAATGCATAAGGGTCCTCCTCTTCCATCCACAAATAGGAAGGAATAGACTCTACAACTGAATAAATATTAGCTTGATAAGCCACCATGGTTGTAGACAACGGTATGGAAAATTCACTCAAAGTACTCAGAGAAGGAAGAGTCCAAGGATCCTCCATATGCGAAGTGAAAAAAGGAACCAAACTCAATGACGTTGAATCCTTTTCCAAGACTAGAACCGATCATAACAATGGGTGTAACACATCTAAAAGTTCCCATCATTGAAGGATACCTTCCCACCCCAATATTCTTAGTTTCCGGCTGAGAATGATTGATAACTGGGATAGAAGCTCCCGACGATGCTTTCGAACTAGAATTATCAAAGGATATTTGATCGACCGTCACAACTTTCCCATCCAAAGGAAAACAAACAACTCGAAAGAGTGACGACGAGACCGCTTGAATATTGTCAATCCATTTCCTACCTAGTAAAATATTATATTCAAGGGGCGCATCAACCACCTCGACCTCGATCGCAATGGTCTTCCCTCCTAATTAGACCTCAAGGGAAGGAATAATGTCATGCGGCCAAAATGATCTTCCATGAAATGTAGTTAACATGTTTCTTGAATAATAAAACATAGGAGAACCCAACCCCTTCCAACATGACAAAGACATCATAGAAGTTGCAGCGCCCTCATTAATCATTGTGTGATTGATGGTGTTGTTTAGATACTCTATATGCACCAAAAGGGACACATAGTAAGGCAAGCGAGGCTGGACTCCATGAGTTTCAAATTTTATCACCAAAGGAGAGCTTCCATAATCCACCCCAAGATCAAATAACAAGGATTTCCTTTGCAGAGGATAATTCTAAAGAACTTCTAAAGCAGAAATTGCACAAGGAATCTGGACCAAATCCTTGACAATAGAATAGTTCTGGGCAGCTCGGGCATTAGGATTGTTCCCTGAGTGATTCAAGAATCTCTTAGGAATGTGAGGCAAAGCTTTAGGATTATCACTAGGTTTTTCAATACAAAAAGGGCTCTGAGGTGGATCGGGTTCTTTTCCTAGGTCCGATTGTGACGTACCATAGTATTTAGAACGAGTCACAACATTTGTGGCATTCACCATGTTAATGCAACCATGGTCACTAGTGGTGTCCGATGGGTTTGGAGTCCCACCAGAAGCACCACCAGGATCCACAGTCCTTGATTTCATATTTTTATTGTGTGGTGAAGGATTTTTCAGCACAGCTGGGCCCTGTGCGATGAAATTCAGGGCATATTCCATTCGAGGGCACAAGTGAGTGAGGTGATCATCCCCACATAGCTTACAAGGAAATTTAACCTTACGCTTAGGTTTCTTGTCCCACCCAACATTATTGTTGTTTTTATTGTCATTATTAACATTTTCATTCTTATTCCCAACCTTTCAATTATTTTTACCTTTCTTTTTACTCCGTCCAGGTTGCTAGTTACCTTTCTGGTTCAACGATTTCATTGAAAGTACCTCTGCTATTTGGGTAGGATGAGACGAAGACATAGCTTGTCCTGATGCAGGCTAGTTAATAGATAAATTATTCATTTGGTTTGTAACCAAGCTTATTGGTTTAACACTTGCAGAGACAACAATGCCATCAGCATGTGGCCCATGTTTAAGCTTAGGGTCGAAATTGGATCTAGGTGCGTTCGGTATGATCTCATATAAGAGCCCAGATTGAGCATAAATCAAATCCAATTCTTGAGCTCTAAAGATAGCTTGATCCTTATTTTTCTCTTTAGATGTGGAAACATCCTTCACTGTGTAAGGAAATAAAGAATTGAGGAACCATTCCAAAAGGAAATCTGGTGGTATAAATGCATTAATCAATCTCTTCCATCTATGACACTCTTGAATGTGATCACATATATGCATGGCTTTGTCTTGAAAAAATGTCGATAAGAGTTTAGTACCAGAATCGTAACGCATGGGTAGCTGAAAGTGATTGAGGAATTTCATAGCTAGGTCATTAAACAATGTATAAGTCCCCCCAGGAAACTCTATGTACCACTTCACCGCAGGCCCTATACAGGTGCGTTGAAATAGCCTTAAATGAACTGAATCGTGATTCAAGGAATTTGAAGAGCACCAAAGGTGGAACATTGTGACATGCTCACCAATATCTTCACCGGTATTTCCTTCGAACTTTAAAATGTCCGAAGGAAGCTTGGCGAGAATGACTGGCCATGTCAAGTCATGAGAAACTAGATCATTTGTCAATCTCGACAAGTTAGGTAGGTTTAGAATTGCAAGGAAAGGGAGTCTAGGTTTAGGGATGTGGTTCCAAGCTCCTTGATAAGGTTGGTTCACATAGGGTTGATTATTATAGACACCATGGCCTTGGCCAGTGGGATAGTAACCTCCTCCCATTTGACCCATCTGGGGTTGCATATTGTAGTTTGGAGTACCTTGAGGTTAGGGTGCTATGAAGCCATAGTTAGGAGACTGATAAGAGGGTTGATACCCGTACCCATAAGGAGTATAAGTTTTTCCATAAGATGCTCCATAGGATGGTCCATAAGACTATCTGTAAGATGGCGTATAATATTTTCCATAAGACTTCCCATATGTCAGTCCATACCCAGCTGACACATGAGGAGGCACATATCCTTGTGACACTATAGTGTGACTAGACGCGAGATGAACATGGCTAACGATAGAACTCTGGCCTAAAGGACCACTAGATTTAGGAAGAGGATGTGTCGTAAAAAAATAATTTGAAGTAACTGGTGTTGAAGATGATGGAATATGTGAAGGAATATAACTTGTGTCCCCAATACTCACATGTCTAGGATCGGGTCCCCGAATGGGAACGACAGTGATAGGACTAGGATGCGTGTGTGAAGGATCCTCCACCACAGGGATGGAAGGTGTAATATGACTAGTTATACCAAACCTCTCTGCATGGAAAGGAATCAAAGTGCCCCTAGGCGCAAAACCAGGGTCAAAACCTGATCCAACATTGGGTGTCGGACCGGTCTCAGGGAGATAAGGAATGCCATAACTAATCATGCTAGTTATAGTGGGTGCATGGTGAGTCTCACGGTTTGGACTACGCAACCAATACCGATGATTCATATAGCCTGGAAATTGTGAAGGATCATCAGGAGATGTCCCAGCTATAGAATGGTCGGATCCCAATGGAGTCCCATATGTACTTGAAGGTTCATCCTCCCATATGGGATAAGGAAGATGAGGGATATATGGGATCTCAGGCTCATGGCCACTCATGGTGTGTGAATCAAAGTGATATTTAGTTCACCTAGACTGTTTAGATCTCTCTCCCAAAGGAGGAGGAGATGTAGAAGGAGAAATTCCTACTAAATCACGAGAATAACAGAGTGCTACACCCGGATCCACCATGACTCAACAAAAAGAAAAGACTTAATCTAACTACACAACCCTAAGTAAGATAGCATACACAAAGCACATTCCTAAAAAATCTACAGCAAAAAAAAAGAAAA
This sequence comes from Pseudotsuga menziesii, assembly GCA_001517045.1. Taxonomy (NCBI): domain Eukaryota; kingdom Viridiplantae; phylum Streptophyta; class Pinopsida; order Pinales; family Pinaceae; genus Pseudotsuga; species Pseudotsuga menziesii. The sequence continues at coordinate 631,716 of LPNX010175732.1, read as the reverse complement.
CCAAGGGAGGATATGTGAGCTCCCAAATGTAGCATGTATGCCTCTCCTAGGAGATGCTTGAGACTCCCATACACTACAAGTGGAGGTTCATAACCAATTATAATGGACCTCATCTTCAATGCATAAAGGGATTGTGATGTCTGACCCCTACCTAGCAATGACACCTACAGAATAACCTCTGCAAGTACCCCCTATGATACCTAGGTAAGGAAACTAAGGTCACCCAAATATAATCAATGCTCAGGTGGACAGTCGCAAGTAGGATCAGCCGTATGGGCAGGGTAGCAAAGCCTAAATACTGAAATCACAAATGGTACCCCAAGGGTGCACCAATCAATACCTCAAAGGCCCCCAAATACGAATACAATCCTGGAAATATCTCCAGAGCTCACAAAAAGTGACCAAGGGTCATCCCAATCCCAATCACGTGTGTTTCCTCATGCTTGACTCCTATGTAAGAGGAGCTTCCTGAGAAACACTAATTATACCAAGGATTTCTCACTCTCTCCTGGACAGACACCTAATTGTTTTTGTTTAGTAGTCTTGGAGAATTGACTCACAATGACTATTGCAAGACTCTAAATCCTAATCTTGTTGGTGAACTCTATAAAATAAAAATGTGGAGTTCATTTTAATTAAGAATTAATTTTAATGGCTGTAATTAAGGAAATGGTCGTGCAAATAATTAAATTGTGACTCAACAGTGAAATAAATGTGCGCACCTAACCAACCATACCAAGTACAAATCTTTTGTCGAACGAAAAATAGGGTATGCCACTACATGATATGCAAATTTCTTCCTTCAAATGAGAGTGCAATCATTCCTAAATGAACACCTCACTCTAATCCAATAAGAAAAACCTAATGCAAGTACCATTCCATGCAAATGCAAGAATGCATAAGTATGTAAAAGCAAAAATATTTTTGTATTTTTTTAAAAATAAATGAGAAATAAAAAGCACTAACAGACTCTACAATTCTTAGACCCTGCAACCACTCACAAATATCAGCAAACAAGGCTCCACGAGAAAAGAGAACTAATGCACTAATCCCAAAACAAAAATAAGAAATGAATGACAAGAACAAAACCTAATTAAAAAGAAATCAAAAGGGGTCTCTGGTTAGAAATAGAGGATGTATACAGACACCAAAAACACCCAAGAAGACTCAACAATCATCAAAAATCACCCAGCAACACTCAATCCTCCATATAAAAATCAAAATCAAAGCATACCTGAACGTATGCAATAAACCTGCGTACATACACAGGAATTCAAGCGAAAACGGGGTGTATACACGACTATAGCACAAATACTTGCATGCAGGAAGAAAAAGGAAGAAAAATAGGGCAAACAAATATGCCAAGACCAAATTACTCCTACAGGACACTACTAGGAAAACATACCTCCAGACCCAACACAAAAATAGAGAAATAAAGAGCAATTCAAACCCATTGAATACCCAATCCCCAAATAAAATTAACTAGGAACGTCCCTAGTGGAGTCATAAATTTTGTTATGGAGAGAAAATTCCTATGGCTTGTGGGTATCACAACAGACATTATGACACCAGAAATCAATCTTTCCCAATATGCAAGAACAATAAGCAAATTTAACACTAAGTGATATCAAATCGTACCTTATTCCAGACGGTTGAAGTAGATCCTTGTTGAGCTTTTCCAATGCAATTGCAATTATAATTTGCCCTCAACAACAACAAACAAAGAAAGCATGATATATATAAATGTGTTAGAGCTATCCTAGCATATATAACCAACCATGTATAAGAAATTAAATACATCCATGGATTTAAAATTCATATTCAAAATGCACATGAATTGGACAAGAAAAGATATTTCTATTAATAAATCAGAGATACAATAGTGACAAACTCTGTCGGCACTTCTGCGAACCGAAGAAACCGAGTCCTCCACCTGGGCCTCCACCACTTTAATCCTCCATCTCTCAATTGCAATATCATAAAGCAAAGGCAAGCTTGGGAAGAACACTATGTGCTCCAAGGGACAAAGGATGCAGACTCAAGTATAAGCAAAGCTGAGGCAACAATGGACTATAGTTTTCTTACTCTTCAATTTCTCCTCCTTCAATGTATCCAAGAGGTTCCTTATATAGAACTCCAAAGAGGTAATCAAGGGTCAAATCTGGGCATTCTCAAGGCATATGGAATGCCAAGAGTCAATTTATTTGGACCCATGAGGAAAAATCCAAAAGTATTTGGACTTATGCACACATCTCGGTGTACGAGGGTTTGAGGTCAAAAGTCGCATGTACATGCGAGTATAGCTTTAAAAGTTGCATATATGAATAAACAGGTGTTTTTTAGGGATGATCTTGGAACATCAAAGTATAATATAATTCCATGGGTTCTAAGGAGTCTACAGAGGGACAGGGAAGGCCATAAATGTGTGTTCTATTTGGTGTGGTAAAATCAGTTATAATACCTGGTATCTAAAGCTCTTATCCAAATCAAACTTCTCAAGCTGAGAATTGATTTCTCCAGCCAAGAACTCATCACAATTAATCCCTGCTTCAGATTATCTCAGGTGAAGGAGAATTCCTAGCATTATTTTAGAGACCATGATATTGCTATCAATACCTAGGATTTGACTCAAGAGGGAGATGGATGATACGACAGGATTTATGAACAATTTGGAGGAGAGTGGGGTGATAAGGGTCTCTAAGGGAATTGGGGTCTTTAAAATGGTCTGGAACAATTTATTCTTAGATTCTAGGTTGGATTTCCCAAACACCTGCAGAACCTCTGATTCACTGAAGGGGATCAGGGTCTGACATTGGGTTGGAGAGACCCAGGGAAACCCTGATATCTTCTGGTGTAATTCTGCAAACGAAATGGGAGTGGGTATCATCTAATATGGCCTTCCCAGTGGCAGAATAATTGGAGGCTACCCTTTGGACAATATATGGGAAATGGGGAAATTGTTCTTATGTGAACCCTATTAAGGATGGCTTTAAATTTACCAACAATTCTGACTGGTCTTTGGAAGGTGACTACAAAGCATTCTGGGCATCACTGACATTGGACAACTGCAAACGAGGATCATAAGCATCGTAAATTCGATCACATATGCTATCCTCGGATGGGTCAAGGATTTTTACAGATGAGGCCATGGAGGAGTTGTCAATTGGATGAATTAATGAACACAAAATAGTTGATAAATGATGAACGAGTACCTGGTGGTGACGATCGACACTTCTGGAGGTTGCAGCTGTATCTAGATGAGTCGTGCTTGGTGGACGTCGGATTTGCAGGGTGGTGGGATTATTAATGGATTGTTAATATGAAGCTGATTAGCCTTATAAACCATCATGCTCTATAAATGTGACCTTTATACCTCCAATATTCGAGCGCAATATCCAATGGGGAGGGGACCACTATATTTCACAAATCTGTTTTTTATCTTCAAAGTTATATTAATGGGTTACAAACTTAAATATCTTGGCTTTAATATAAAACCAAAATATTATGTAATTGATGTTTGTATTTGGTTATTATAAGGTGGAAGCTTGTATAGTGTAATATATGGTTTTCATGTGCCGGTAAAGGATATTTTGGAAATAAGTCGAGAGGCAAACTCTCGAGGAGACAATTTGAGAAATTGGGTGGGTTTTATGTTTAAATGGCCAAAAAAAGGGATTGGACAGATTTGATAATGAGGTATTATTTTTATATTTGATTCTTCAATATGATATTTTATAACGTATTTCTTCATTGTAATTTGTAGTGGTTTTTTCTTACGTGATGTGCAAATTGGTTCTATGTAGGATGTCAAAGCAATATCAAATCAGGGTTGAAGAATTCATAGAGTTTACAAAAACACATTCATAGGATAATAACACCACAAGATGCCCTTGTAAAAAATGTTGCAATGTTGCAGTATTGACGTTTGAGGAAGTACAAGACCACTTGACGATTCTTGGTATAATAAGTTCATATAAAACTTGGTTTTTCCATGGAGAGAGATTTCCTACTCATGAATATATATTTGACAAGAGAAATAAATTCCACACTGTTGATGTATTTGTAACTTCAGAATGTATTCATTTGTATATCCTATGTATTGTACCCTGATGTTCCTATCAGGAAGTATTTGTAATGTAAAAAAGTCATGTAATGTCATTGAGGTTAACCCTCCATTGTAAGTTGGGGCAATAGTCCCCATAATTGAATCAAGGTTAACCTTCCTTGTTGATCATAGGGCAAAGTCCCCACAGTTGTGGGGAACTAGGGTTATTAGACTCTCCTAGAGATGTCAACCATGGTAAGTAATTGTTAAGTGAGGCTGACTTGTTGGAGTGGACATTAAGTGAACAAAAGAATATAAATGCAGAGTGAGCCTCTCTATTTAACATACACACACTCACTCACTGGGGCGCATGAGTGAGAGAGGATAATCTCTCTCAAGTGTGAGAGAGAGAGAACAGTTGCTGGAGATCATATTTTCTGTCTTTGGGTTTTACTGCTGCTATTGGTGCTCATTCTATCTCTGAGGAAGTTGTGAGTTTTTCTCCTTTATGGTTTCCCCAAGGAAAATTCTTTGCGTCTCTTGTCTCTTGTGATTTTTTTTGTGCATGTTATTCTCTCAGATAAGATCCTAGATCATATTATTGGAGAAACCCACCAACAAATCCTTGTCAATAGGGGTTATCACTCTATCGATGCCCAACAAGCGCAAACTCCCTGAGCACCAGCCTAGACAGGGTTTACCCTATCCGGCAACGTCTGCAGAGCAGACGAGACCTCACCCGAGATGTTCAAGGGAGAGCTGTTGGAACTGAGTTTCTAACAGTGGGGGTGGAGGATATGGGGATCCGATGGGGAGACACCATAACAACTAGATCAGAGCCTTGTCGTCGACATTACATTATTTCCATAACTTACAGAGTGCATCCAGAACTCATGTAGACATTATTGACTTATTTCCATGCAATCATACATGTATCACAATAAATACCGCAACATTGTTTATAAAACATATCAACTCATAGTGCAATAGAACACAACAAACTTGAAGATGGATCGCATCAATATAGCAGAAAGAGATTAAATCACAACAACATCATAACAAAAACAGGTCACAACATCATAACAGATTAGATCACAGCAGTGATAATAGAAAAGATTTGTGCAACAACTGTCATATCATATTAACCTTACGTAGAGGATCCAAATTACACAATTCTTCTCCAAAACCAGAGACTGCATACATCAGAAAAACCCAGATAAATCGCAGATACATAGCTCTTTCTCTCTAATACAATCTATCTATCTAGATATTCTCTCTCTTATGTCCATTTCTACTTGCAAAACTATATCTATAAATAGGCTTGCACCTTTACATTGAGGTTCCACTTCTAACTAACTTATAAACACTAATGACATATTGTAACAAAACTTGGTCAAATAATATATAAAATATTCAAAGCGGTTATTCTTTCGCCCATCGCGTTGATCTGGCCTTGCATGATACCGAGTGAGCTTGTGCGGCTTCCGTGACGCTGCGTAACTCACTTACCAAAACCCTTTCCAACTGGCCCCCAACACACTCTTTTGGCCCATCTCTGAGCCACGTCAGGTTGACAGGGTATGTGCCGACGTGAATGCTTTGAAATATTTGAGTTGATGCACAAGCTGACAAACCTGAAGCTGGACTTTGTCGGAAGTACTCCGACAATTAATCATAGCCTGCTACAATGGGTACTCTTCTCTAACCTTACTGTCAACCATTTTTTGATTCTCTTGTACTATGTGCAACATGGTGAATGATTTAACAGCCAACTATCCATTGACTTCTTGAAACTCATTAAGCTGAGCGCGACTCTTTTGTTGGTGTTCCTGTGCATGTGCAGCTCGTTGTTGTAAGTCCTTCAGTTCCTTGGCTCATGTGATCTGTACCATCAGTGGCATATCCCTTAGTGACATCTTCAAGGTTGTTAGTTGACCTTCAGCTTCTTGCACTTGCAGAGTCAGCTGATCAAGCTGCTCATCCAGGACAACGCTCTGCCAAAACTGTGTTGTCGCCTCCATAATTGTTTTGGCCTCTTGCTCCATGCTTTTGAACTGAGTTGCGATTTATTCAATGGAGGCCTTTCGTTCCACAACGTGCTCTGGTGGTGTCATAGGATGCACCAAGGAAGTGAGCATCTGATTGGTATCCTAAAGCTGAACAATAGTTTTCCCTAATCACTTGGCCTTTTCGACTAGGGTGAGAGAGGCTGTGTTCTCAAAAATGTGTTGGAAAGCTTCAAAAATAGCTTGCTCGACTTCACCACACTGGGAACATAGCTGCACATGTTCAACAATCAAGCGGTCTTGTGCCTTTTTCAGTTCAGTAATCTCTTTATTATCCTTCCATTGCAACTCATTCTACGTCGCCTTCAAAGAATCGATATCTTGCACTCTTTCTTTTGCCAGCTGCACTCGGACCTGTTGCAACTCGTCTTCCTATTGTTGCAGCTTCTCAGCTACGCTCTATGACTGGACATAGCCCTTAGTCAATTATTTCTGTCGTTCTGCTAATTCTAGGGTGGAAACTTGCTACAACTCTACTAATGCTATAGCAGAAAACTTGTTCAGATCCAAAGCCACACTCTAGATTGGGCACAGGAGCTAGTGAACTTCCTCATTTCCCACATCTATCCCAATTGGGGGAACTTGCATTTTCCTAACTCAGGGCGCAGTGTTGATCGACGGGATGTCCTGCATCATGGGTCGTGCAGATGTATACCTAGAAAAAATATCAACAATTGAATCTAATCGATCTCTTACCACACTGAATTCTTCATGGTTGGACTCACAGATCGCCTTTGTTGTAGCCTTAGATGAGTTAGTAACCGCTTTGATAAGACATTGCAGTTGGTCCTCCATCCCCGACCTAGTACCACTACCCACCTCATATTCTTGGCACCATTTAGTGCGAATATTATCCCGCATGTGTTGTGCTACATCCTCAGGGTATGTTGATGACTCGTTGTCAGAGTCATGAGTGCTTAGCTTCGGTAGGGCAGGCTCTTCTGGGGCATTCGTTGGTAGCTCATTAGATAGTTCCTCCTGACTCACTGGGTTTCACCACTCCAGCGACCACTCTTGGAAAATGGCATCCAATTCTTTTGTCGTGACCTTGTAAGGAAAAGGTAGCCACTGTCGGTCGGGGTCCTGCCACACCTGAATGTGGATAGAATGGGGCCCGATGGAAAACCAAAGGATCCGCTGATATTTGGCCACAGCATAAGGAGAGACTTGGGGAACAACAATTTTTGTGGCTTGCAATGCTTCCCAATAAACCCAAAAGTGAATGGCATAGTCCTCCTGTCGACTGGACTCTTCAACCCACCATAAATTCTAATACTGTGCACCACAATGCACCTTCTTTGCATCAACCGCCATTAGTTAGTAGTCCTTAGGTTCCATCTAGGAGATGAGGGAAATAAGGATAAAAAACCAACTATATGAAAATGGCCACCTAGTCTACACATCAAAAGCATATTTGAGTAACTGATTCAACAATAATAAGGACCAATTCATTTTTATGCCCTTCGCACACTTCTGGGCATAGGCGAGAACACCTGAATTGCATTGGACTGGTCGATTTCCCTAAACGACCTTGCTCGCTAGAATCCTTGCGCCAATGCGCACCTCTTGTAAGTTAATGCTATCAATGTAATAAGCACGACCATCATGCTATAAACCAAAGCGCTCCTTCACCTGCTTGGAAATCTTTTTATCCATATCCCTCCGGTGGATATACTATTCCAGGTCTTCCCCATCCTCTGGAAATCATGTGATGCTTGCAATCAAATCTACAGTGACCAGGATGGGTGTATTCAACCACAGTGTCCCTCTATGAAAAAAATCCAATAGTTTCTTTACACACGCATGGGATTTAGTCAATCACCCAAAATGAGGCATATTGATGAGCCCTAACAATCCCGATTGGTCTAACCCACTCGCCTAGGGTTTAGGAATTCACTGAATGGGGGCACCAGGCACCATTGGGACTGATTCATAGGGCTGGTCCCTGACATATTTAAGCAATAGAAAGTCTTGGTCTTTAAATTTAAACATGATCAACGCAGGGATGATGTCGATCGAGAACTTCATCCCCTTTAGTAGCGGCGACAATTTTGGTGGATACTTCTGACTTTTTTACAGCTGCTTCGGCTTCGGTCCCGGATGTGTAGGAGTGACATATCCCAAAATTTAATGAACAGAGACACCCCGAGGCACTGCAAACTCAACAGCTCCTGAGCTCGACGACCCGGTCTGTGCAATGCCTTCTCCATGCATTCTCGTCGACGTACAAGTTTTCCTCTTCTATGGTGGCGTAGGACTGGGTCGCTTAGCCTGCCGCTTCCACTTAGGAATGGACGATGGACTGACTAGCATGCTCATAATTTATTCTTCAATAGCCATGGGCCAAATAGGGGACTCGTACTCACTTGAAATCTCAATGGCGTCGAGGTCGCTCAACATGCCTCACACTTGAAACCTTAAAATGCTCTTGATAGCTCTAACCTACAACACTGCAACTCACTCAACAACTCACACCACACTACACAATTCTCACTCTGCTCGGTCAACTAAACAATTCCATCCTGACGCATCCTGCACGCTTTTTATAGCCACCTTCAACTCAAAGCTCATCATTTCCAAATCTATAATCACCATTATTACTAAATCTGGTATTAATGACACCAAATCCGTCAACAATCCTACTCCTCTAACAGTTGGATCAATCATTAATGCGGGTCACTTCAACAAGCATCGTCGACCAACTATTTTAGTACCTGCATGTATTACTTGATTTGACCCACCTACAACTATCACAAGTGGTCGATCAGTCATCGCTACAAACTTTAACCTTGCACAGCCTCTCCCCCATATCTTGCCTTGCTGCTCTGACCTAAAATATTCATTTTTTTTTACAGCGCCTCAAGTAGTGCACATCATCGGCATCGACCTATAGGGATTCAACCAACTCCCATTGACAAGCGTCATTAATACTGCACCATATAATTGTTGTAATTGAACTGCACCGCCAAAAGTAATAAAATGAACAAGATACAGACCTAACTAGTGCATTTGTAACTTACCAAGATGCTTGATAAATGTACTGTCATATAACAGCACTAGATCACCTGTTGCAAATTGTTTTTTCTTAATGTGGCGATCATTCCATGCCTTCTATCGATCCTTTGCAACCTGTTGGTGGAATCCAGCAATAAAGTGGCCTTCCTCAAGCTGAACCAACTACACAACATGCTCTTCCAATTCTTCTACATCATCCATGCCCATCGTCGCGGAAATGCACAGACTGGGAACAATATAATCCATGGGCATGACTGCCTCTTGCCCATATACCAGCTTAAATGGTGTCTGACTAGTTATTCATTTACAGGTAGTGTGATAAGCCCATAGTACTGCTAGAATTTTTAGGTCCCAGTCATTGCGGTTAGTGTTACATACCTTAGTCAATGTTGTTTCCAAGATTTTGTTGAATGCTTCAATGGTCCCATTCACATGTGGATGGTATGGTGTACTTCTCTTATGTTGCACCTGCAAATCCTTAGTTAGCGCGTGCACAGTCCGGTTGATGAAGTGACTGCCCTGGTCACTCATCAAGATCTAAGGACACCCAAACTATGTCACAATGTTTTCAAAGATGAACCTCACTACTATCGCAACGATACAATCCACAACCGGTGCAGCTTTCTCCCACCTAGTCAAATAGTCAGTGGTAGTAATGATGTATCATGCACCAGTCTGCTTCCCTGGTGGATTAATAGGACCCACAAAATTCGCAGCCCATTGATCAAATAGTTGCAGAGTCACCTGCGGTACCAGTGGCATCTCATCCCTCCGCGATGGTTTCTTGACACGCTGGCAAACATCACAGCTCCTTGCATAGTCTACGACATCATTATGCAATGTAGGCCACTATAGTCTAGCACACAACACCTTTCGTGTAGTAGCCCTCCTCCGTAGTGGCCTCTCGCAATTCCTACATGTGCTTCTTCAAGAATGGGACGCTGCTCGTGCGGTAAAATACATCATCACAAGATTTCATCTTGTCCAAGCTTATATAATTGTCCCGCAATTAATTGAAAATCGGAAGCCTTGACTACCAGCTGCTTCTTTTGGCTAGTTGACATATCCTTTGGGTTGACACCAGTGGCAAAAAACTGAATAATGGGTGCATAGTGATCCTCTACGATGTCAACATGAAACAATTGCACATTTGGAAATTTGTCATCAATACGGTTCTTCACCATTCTCAACATGAGACAGATGATTTGGACCAGCGTTCAATCACCCTGGCTTCACAACTTCAAAATCAAACTTCTGGAAGAGTAACAACCATCGACAGATCTCCCCCCCAACACAGGATTATTGACCAGGTATTACAAAGAAGAATGATCGGTGAACATCTTTAAATGCCCACCCAATAAGTAGTGCCAGAACTTTTGCAATGCATAAAGCATCGCCAAGCCTTCCCTTTTCATCGTTGTATAATTTTGTTCAGCAAATGATAGCTTCCTACTGGCATATGCAATTGGGTGATCCATGTCTCCCTCACCTGGTTGCGCAAGAACGACCCCCAGCGCGAGAGAATAAGTGTCGACATGCACATGGAACTCCTTATTCCAATCAGGAAAGACCAGTATGGGTGCAGAGGCCATCTTGGCTTTCAAAGTGTCAAAGCTTCCTTAACATTCCAGAGTCCATTCATAAGCTACATCCTTCTTTAGTAGTTTCTCCATGGGGGCAGTAATCGTAGTGTATCCTTTGATAAAATTGCAATAGTATCCATTATGCCCTAGTGTGGCCCGAATCATCTTGGCATTTGTCAGTGGTGGTAAAATGAGGATCAACGTGATCTTCGCTAGATCGACCAATAGACCTTCTTTGTAGACTATGTGCCCTAGTAGCATGTCAAATCGTGCACAAAAAATACACTTTTTAGAATTCAAGGAAATCTGATACTATCGACACCTTTCCAGCATCAGTCGTAGGTTGTCCAGATGGTCCCTAATTAGTCCATACATAGTCCAGTCATCCAGATACACCTGCAGGAACTTTTGAATACAACGACAAATACACAAGAGAATACAGCTGGTGCATTCTTCATTCCAAATGGCATGACTGTATATTGAAAACAACCCCACTCGGTGACAAACATAGTCTTATGGTGATCCTCCTTTGCAATCCAGATCTGGTGGTATCCCGAAAATCCATCCGTGAAAGATTGTGCACACATGCATCATTCAACTTCCTTAGGTCAATGCATATGTAGATTTTTCCTGTCTTTTTATCCTGGACCACCATAGGACTTATCCATTCGGATTCTTCTATAGGATCGATGATCCCAACATTAGGCATCCGATCAATCTCAACCTTCACCTGGTCCTTGTATCATGGATTCAGTTGATACGACCTCTGTCACACCGGTTTGGCATCTAGTTTTAACATGATTTTCATCTCCCCCATGTCTCCTAAACTTCCCTTCATCTCTAAAAATCGCGTTGGAAAAAGGTCCTGGAATTCATGTAGCAGTTTTGTGATCTTGGCCATGGTCTCCTCATCCCATTAGTCTTCGACATTGGAAAATTTCGGGTTCTATGCCAACCCAATGTTATTTTTCCAGATCCTTGGTGGCTGACTCCTCGAGTCCATCAGTATATCTGGGGCTATGACATTATGGCTCCCTTCTGACTCTAGAATATTAACATTCTGCAACTCATCGTCATCCTCAGGTTCTCCAGACAAGTTGTAGCAGGTCATCATGGATTGGATGGAACAATGTGCATGTGAATCACCGGGATAGGAGATAGGGGTGACCTTGAGTACAATGTCATGGATGATTTGTAAATAATTTCATACCTTTGGGTAGATGTCTTGAAAACTAAATGTCTACACAAACAAACGGACAACTCCTCCCAAGTGGTGATAGTTCTGCGCAACGTTTCTGCCACATACCAGTATCTCGACATTTCCTCCAAAGTGTGAAGGAAATCATGAACCCATTCATCTCTGGGTCGCAACACCCATAAATTTTGACAATCAATTAAATGACTGGTGGGATCATTCCTTCCATCATCTCTCCCAACATGATAGACCTCTAAGTCATTGAAATGCACCATCATCAATCTATGACACTAGTCCCAGTCAAAGATCATATGTTTATGTGCTGCCCACCATCGAGTTGGAGTAGCGTTCAGTGCTACGTCGAGAGCCAACATCCTTTGTGGTTCAAAAACCCTCTCTTCCAATTCCTGAAAGAACTCTGACAGTCCCGAAAGGCCTTCATAAATGGGCAACTCCACATTTTTAGTTGCAACCCGTTGGAGAGACTATGTAATCAACCTGCATTTCCTAAATGAGACTTCATGCAACCTATTCTGCCAATTTCCCAGAGCATCATCAAAATCAGAGGACGCATAACTTGCACTGATGTTGATGTAATTGTAACTTCAGAATGTATTCACTTGTATTTCTTATCTATTGTAACCCGATGTTTATTCTGGGATGTACTTGTGTCATGTCATGCCCCGATGTTCCTATTGGGAAGTTTCTATAATGAGAAAGTCATGTCTATTCATTGTGGGTCCCCCTCCTATTTGTCAAGGGTTAAAGTCCCCACAGTTATGGGGCCCTAGGGTTATTAGACTATCCTAGTGAAGTCGACCCTAGGTGAGGCATTGTAAGTCGAGGTAATAGTCCCCACCATCTAAGTCAAGGTTAACCCTCCTTGTTGAGCAGAAGGAAAAGTCCCCACAAGTTGTGGAGCACTAGGGTTATTAGACACTCCTAAAGATGTCGGCTTTAGTAAGTAATTGTTAAGTGAGGCCGACATGTTGGAGTGCACTTCAAGTGAACGAAAGAATATAAATAGAGAGTGAGCCTCTCTATTTTACACACACACACTCACTCATCGAGGCACATGAGTGAGAGAGGAGAATCTCTCTCAGTGAGAGAGAGAGAGAGACAGAAGCTGTGGAGATCATCCTTATGTTTTGGGCTTTTCTATTTTGGTGTTGATTCTATATCTGAGGAAGTTGCGAGGTTTTCTCCTTTATGGTTTCCCCAAGGAAAATTCTTTGTGTCTCTTGTCTCTTGTGTTTTATTGTTGTGCATGTTATTCTCTCAGTTAAAGATCCTAAGATCATAATGCTAGCTTGAATGATAAAAATCTAACGGCTGCACCATTCAAGTTCGCCGTCGACGGTAGGATGAATGTAGTCTTCAGAGATGTTATAAGTGTGTTCCTAGCTTCTACCGACTTCATCGCTTATAGGTTCAATACATCGTCGTCCCTCTTGATGGTCCATAGGAGCAATGACCCTGACATCCTGGTTTTCGAATGTCATAACTCGTTTTTTGAAGTTGATAACTGCAATGCTATCATTCGCCCATCCAATCCCTAGCAACGTGAGATAGGAACCACCATCTTCTACTACTTCTATCACATCAAAGTCAGCATGCATTTTCATACCTTAAATGTTGACAACCAAGCTTGAAACATGACCAATAGGTTGAACCTTCACTTGATTTGCAAGTCACAACTGTACCGGTGACCATACCAATGTTGGATTTCCCATCAATTGCCAGGTTTACTTGGTTATAATATTTACGTATGATCCAAGATCCATAATGACCGATTCAACCTCATAATATTCAATCTGGATATTCATCCTCATCTCCTTGTTTGTCTTCCTTTTCTATAAAGAATTTACTACAGAATCCTTCACTACCTTTTCCAGGTGGTGCAATAATGTCTCAAGCTCGACAAGGGTGTTAGGGTCCCATGCCAGTGATAGAAAACTCTCAAAGAATTGCCACAAGGTACCATGCTTCCATCATGGTCCTGCCTCTACAGATGGATAGAAAGCAAATGACATATCAATAATTGGTAACTTACTCGGATTTCTCCTGATTGCATTCTTTGTGCCAAAGAAGGTGTCTTTCTTTGTCACAATGTCAAATGCCACCTTTTTCTTACCATCGAGCTGAACTTGATACTGTATTCCATCATCTCCAGTTGTCACACTGATGTGAGTGATGATCCCAACATCAACATCCTTCATTTGCAGCTCGGCCTGAATTGTTGCAAATGTTGGTCCTTGATTCAAGTTCAATGGAGGGTTCTGATTCAATGGCAGATTCATCAGCTGGTTCTAAGTCAGAGGTGGGTTGTGAGTCTAAGTCTATGGTGGGACCTGGTTCTACATTATCAGTTGGTTATGTACTTGGAACGCAGGCTTATTCTAATTCTGTACATTCTGCAACTAGGGAATGTTGCTAGCCTGCCACTTTGCAATCAACTGAGGGAAGTTTTCAACATTATGATCACTCGCTGCACAGTATGTACACTGTGCATGAGGGAACTCCCTCTAATAATTCCCAAATACCCCATAGGTGTAACACTGGATCGATTCACCACCTCGTCCTCCTCCTCGAACAAATCCTCCTCCTTGACCTCTGAACCCTCTGCGCAATCCTCCTCAGATTCCTCCTTGCTAAAACTGTAGTTTGGCCATTTGTTGCTGCGGTGGGTTTGGTTGCTGCTGGACATAGTGTGTAGATTGAACATATTATGGCTGATTGTGTTGTAGTTGTGGTGCCAGGTTATACTGCAGTTGTACCACCATCTGTGGTTGAGGTGAAAACTGTGGTTGCACTGTAAACTGTTGCTGCAGTTGCACGAGGATAAACTACAATGGAGGGGGTGGTGTATACGACACTTGTGCTACTGGTTGCACTACCTACGGCTGCGCTTGCACTGTTCGGGGTCCTCTCCTTTCACAAAATATGAATCATATGTTCTTTCCTGGAGCAAATCATAAGCTCAGTTGTTTTTTTCATCATGTCCCACTAATCGACAAAACGTGTAATATAGGTTTTCAGCCTTCATAACCATCTTCTACATCTATTCGCAATTCTCATGTTGATGCCCATAGACTTGACATATGCGACTCCATGGTATACCAGGGAATATCAATGGGTTTGGGGCTCTTGATAGTAAATAATTCCTGAATGTCAAACATGTGTCCTTGGTATTTCCACCTGCATAGCATCGGGTGCACCAAAGATCATCGTTATCTTCCTTAGACTTTTTGATATTTTGCAGTTGGAGCGTTAGGTTGTCCAAATATGCTTGAATCTGGTTCATGTTGACTATTCTTTCTCCTACTGGTGATTCCTCCAATTTCATTGCGGTCTCCAAAGCCTTGCTCTATGTCACAATATTTTTCTACATTAATGCTTGTTGGATATGCGTGACAAGCGCGACGATGAACCATTCCTTGTGCTGAACATCACTCATTTGAAAACTGACTCGAGCCATCAATGTCTTAAGCCACTGGTCAAAGTCCCAAATCGTTTCATTGGGGAACTGTTTGATCTCTTTCAATTCTATAATATACTGAGCCCCAGACTTCAACTTCTTGAATTATTCAAATAACCCTATTCGGATCTCATCCAATGTCTTTGCGGTACCTCCCTAAGGAATCTATGTGAATCTCATGAACCATTCTAGCGCACGGCCACTTAGAGTAGTGGCCAGCTAACTTTTCTTGACATCATCATTGACAGTTTTTCAGGTGGTCCAGGTCGCCTCACATAAGAACCAGTACTGCTATGGATCATCAATTCCATTTCCATTGAATATCAATAACTTCATTTCATCGCCCGCCATTCTGGGCCTTCTTCCTCTTGTTGGTGCTCTATTACTAGACTGTTGCTGACACATCGGGCAAGTTGACGTAGAATGTGCATTTCTTCCTTGTGGTGGAGTAGTGCACAGAGGTGTAGACACATTACTTCTTGGGTTTGATCCTGTCATCCTTGTGGGCGTAGCCTGGGCCTGGTTGTCCTTGTCATCATAGAAAGGTTTCTTCGTCCTGTGTGGTTGTTTTTCATGGAATCACACTTCTATCGTAGTAGGACCTTCTCCCATCCTCTGCCTCTTCTCTCGAAACCTTTCTCCTCCCCTCATACAACCACTTGTTTCCTTGGAAACCTTCACATGCTCACAAGAACTCATTCCCATATACCCCTTACCTTCTTGTGCATATCCCCCCTTCTGTCGCGGTGCTTACATCCCCTGCACACCAAAGTTCCACTACTCTTGGTCCATCTTTACAATACTTTTTTCATAGACCAGTTGCTTAATTGACAGCTGCAGTGACAACAAGAATCTTCCTCTAGGTCCACTAAAGAACTCCCTTTCCTCTTCGCTAAAGATTTATTGGTGTCGACAACAAACTTGATGATGTATCTTTATAAGAAACTATCCAACCATACATAAACTTCCCGTGATGCCTTATTGTTGTTCTCTTGCAACTCCTGGATCAGCTCCAGGGTCCAGGATGTTGGCTCTCCTCCTTGGAAGTTTGTCTTCTTCTTAGTGAAATTTTCCAACCATTCATGCAAGAGGACATAAATTTCACAAAAGAACCACTCGCAAGGGATATTGTGGATATACCTATCCCAGCATTGGCCTGTTGACAACTTCAGATTCTGATTTTCAGCTTCAACAAACTCCCGCAACTTTTTCTCAAACCATCCTTCGATCTCTGGTTGAGTCAGATGCCAAAACATATCCTCCTCTTAATCACAACAAATGGTCCCAGCAACAGAACCATTTGTTCCAGAAACCCACCAAAAAATCCTCATCGACAGGGGTTCTGACTCTGTCGATGCCCAACTAGCACAACCTCCCTGAGCACCAGCCAAGATAGGGTTTACCCTATCCAGCAACGTCCACAAAGCGGACAAGGTCTCACCTGAGGTGTTCAAGGGAGAGCTATCAGAACCGAGTTTTCGACAGTGGGGGCAGAGGATATGGGGATTTGACAGGGAGACACCATAACAGCTAGATCAGATCCTTTCCGTTGACATTGCGTCATTTCCACAACTTATAGAGTGCATCCAGAACTTATGCAGACATTATTGACTTATTTCCATAGCATCATACAAGTATCACAGTAAATACCGTAGCATTGTTTATAAAACATATCAACTCATAGTGCAACAGAACAAAACAAACTTGAAGACAGATGGCATCAATATAGTAGAAAGAGATTAAATCACAGCAACGTCATAACAAAAACGGGTCGCAACATCATAACAGATTAGATCGCAGCAGTGATAACAGACAAGATTTGTGCAACAACTGTCATATCATATTAACCTTACGCAGAGGATCCAAATTACACAATTCTTCTCCAAAACCGGAGACTACATACATCAGAAAAACCCATATAAATCAGAAATACATAGCTCTTTCTCTCTAATCCGATCTATCTATCTATATCTTCTCTCTCTTATGTCCATTTCTACTTGCAAAACTAGATCTATAAATAGGCTTGCGCCTTTACATTGAGGGTCTACTTCTAACTAACTTATAACCGCTAATGACCTATTGTAACAAAACTTGGTCAAATAATATATAAAATATTCAAAGCGGTTATTCTTCCTCCCATCGCGTTGATATGGCCTTGCGCAGTACCACGTGGTCTTGTGTAGCTGCCGCAATGCTGCGTAACTCACTTACCAAAACCCCTACCAACACATATTGCTTAAAAGATTAAAATATAACATGGTATCAGAGCTAACTTGAGAAGAAGACACTGTGCAGCTGTAGAAGCTAGGGCTTCTTACTTTTTGGGTCTCTCTCCACAATCCATCAGCAAAAGAAGGCTAGGCTGAACCTCCATTGAAGGGCACATATTTCTGTCGAAGCAAAATTTGATTCTGGGCATTTTCAGTTTGTGCTACAGGAAATTAGGGCTTTTTACAAAAGAGGAACTTTTGAGTGATCCCAGCATAGGATTACTCTCCTCATAAAAATGAAATTTTAGAGACCTGGGTCAATATTTTTGGTTGGGTGAAACTTTGGGAAAGTCAAACCCTAGTTTGACCCCGGGCCTGAAAAACCCTAAAATACTGAAACTGGTAGTTTTGGTACATTCACTATATCTTGATATTAGATAAGGCTCAGGGGCCAAAACTTTCATAGGGAGAAGATAAAATCCTGATGTATTGTTTGTAAGAAGTTTAGCCTCCGATTTGCTATATTCTATGAGATATGTTTCCTCCAAATAAGGGTTCTATCCTCTTCCAGGATTCATCCCTAAACAAGACACCTAGGGAGAATTGAAATATCTCTAGATACAAATATCTAAATGAAATTTCATATTATTTTATAGATAGGTCATGGATGTTAATTTATATGGTAAAAGTTTCAAATCCTGATGATGAAACAGGGACATGTGGCAGTCCTTACAAGTTATCTATGTTGAACAGTCCTAAAATACGTCACCTTGGTAAAAATATCATAAGTACCAATTGGTAAAACCAATTCTGGTAATACCTATGGTGTTGGAAAGAGTATATATGAGGTTACCTATATATGAAATTTTAGACACGGAGGAGCAGTAATTTTGGAGAGATCGCAGAAACAGTATTAGGAATTTATGTAGAAGAAATTGGAAAACTAGGGCTTCTTGTTCTGGGAGATTCCCTCCACTGTTTTCAGAAAAGGAGTACAATTGACAGCTCACCTTGAAGAGGTATATCTTTCTATCCAATCAGATCTGAAATATTCCAAGTTTTGAAAATTAGGGTTTCTCTGACAAACCCTAGATCATCCAGCTCCGGAACCAGGACAGACACCTCAAATCGGTGAGATCTAATCTTTTGCTATTTATAGTTGAGGTTCTCATTTCAAAATGACTAGTCAAACCAACTTGATGACAAGCTTGGTGAAACTGACAAATTCCAAGCATGGAAGTATTGGATCTCACTAGTTCTTGAAGAAAATGAATTGGACACCTACATAAGTGGAGAGGTTCCAGTTCTAGAGGGAGATGAGGCTAAAATCCTTACACGAGAAGAACTTGGTCAAGGCCAAGAAGATCATTGTTGATTTAATCATAGATCACCTTATACAACAAGTGTCTTCCCTAAAGACACTAAAATAGATGTTTGATTCCTTGAACAAACTATTTGAAGGGAAGAACATAAATCAAAAGATGACTTTGAGAAAACATTTGAAGAATGTGAAGATCCAAAATGCAGAGACCATGTAGTCATACTTTACAAGGGTCTCTCAAATCAAAGAACAACTTGAAGCAGTAGAAGAAGAAGTGGAGAATGCAGAAGTTGTGATAACCACCTTGAATGACCTCCAAGGATCGTGGGATTCATTCATTCAAGGAATGTGTGCCATAAGGAAGTGATTAATTTCAGCAGACTCTGGGAAGAGTACACACAAGATGAATCTTGACTCATAATAAGAGAAGAGAAGATGGGATCAACTGAAGATCAAGCTCTCACCATCCAAAGAATATCCCTCAAGCGATGAGGAATACAAAGGGCTCAACTCTTGAAGAACCTCTTATCCATCTTATCATTTGGATAAGAAATGATGAATTAAGAATATGATGAAGCTGAAGGCTCAAGAAGGAGTCTACCCACGAAAAAAATAAAGATAAGTATTCAGTTGTCATTTCATGATATTATTTTGTTATACATTTGTTTATATTTAGTTGGTGTTTTGTGCATGATAGAATGTTTGCATTAATGACAGTATACTACTAATATGCATGTGATGGGTAAGTATCCCATGGTGCTATACAACTCTCCATTGCTACTTATCTAGAATGAAACCTCTTTGTTGATATATTGGATTAGTGCACAATCTCAATGTTGTCCTAGTAGAGATGGAAGGCATCTAGAAAGTTTCCATGAGATATGGATGAATGTTGTATTGGCTAAAATAGTTGCATGATCATATATTTGTGCATAATAATTTTCCATTATGAATATTCCTTATGAAATGTTTCTAACCATACAACTAATGCATTTGACTTGCAGGAAAGATCGTGTACAATCACCTACAAGAAAAGAAGGATGAGGCTTGTTCTAAAGAACAAGTGATGACAATTCAAGAAAGAATCCAAGATGAAGAATAATACGATGATACTTTCAAAGAAAGAAAGAGGTCTCAGACATAGTGTAGTTATGTGATAATGTTGAGCGACATCATTGATGTAGAGCCTTCCAGCTGTGAAGAAGTATCCAAGAAGAAAGGGAAGGAGAGTACTAGTTCAAGAAGAATGATGTCTAGGATGCAGTATCGAGACTTGAATGGAAGTCCGTAATGTCTTCCATACGGATCTACAAGATCTGGCATGCAATAGATGGAAACATCATGGGATACAAGGAAATATTCATAGCATGAGGCTTCTCACGGAAAGAAGGCATACACTATGAAGAGACATTTGTAACCACTAGAAAGACACATGATAGGAAGAATTATGTGTGCAAATGAAAGAAGGCCTTGTACAAGCTCAGAAGAAACCCATGGGATAACACATACATGAGGAGCTTGAAGATCACCTAGAGTGATGAAGATATTAACCTTTTCTAAAAGGTTCAAGATGAAAGCCTATAGAGGATGACAAGCTCACAGATGGGTGCAAGAAGAAATTTTGAAAAGGTTCAAGATAGAGGATCTTGGTATCTAGTGACTCTAGATGGATACATAGAATATTAGTAGTAGAGGAAGCTACTTGTCACTCCAGTACAGAATGTTTCAATGCATAGAGTATGAAAGACAAAGGGAGAATGGTGCTCCACTTCAGAGGGAGTGACTGTAGAAGATCCTAAGGTTTGACATGGTACGACAGGATGGACAGCTTATTGATGGCTCTAGTATTTACTGAGAGTAAAGCATATGCCAACCTTTGCTTCAAGGTTGAAGATGGAATACCAGTGATGCTCCTATTATATGTCAATGAATTGTTCCTGACAGGAAATAGGAACTCATTAGAGTTGCAAGAAGAGGAATATTTCCAGGCATGTAGGTGTGGAAGATTGCAGATGAAATCTCCCTGGGTCAAGGGAAGTATGCAGTAGATATCCTAAAGAGGTTCAGGATGATGGGATGCAAGTCCATGACCACACCTATGGCATAGAGCTTGAAGCTATTGAGTGTTGCTTCATCAGAATCGATTGATGCCACAATGTATCGTTAGATGATTTGTTCCTTGATGTACTTGAGGAATACGAGACCAGATATTTTCTTTGTTGTGAACACATTGAGACATGTTCACCTGATGGTTGCAAAGCATGCAGTGAGGTACCTAAAGGGTACAATTGAGTATGGGCTCAAGTATGATACAAATCAGAAGATTAACCTGGAGGGTTATGTGGATTCATATTGGGCAGGAAGTGCCATTGATAGGAAGATCACTTCGAGGTGCTACTTCAGTATGAGATCAGGTATGATCTCTTGGTTTAGCAAGAAGAAGTCCTGCATGGAGTTGAGAATAGCTGATAAAGGAACAATGAAGCTCCAGTATGTGATTCAAATCGAGATCTTTCGAAAGAGGGAGTTCTAGCATAGCTGGTGAGACAGCTTGTCTGAGCATAAAATCCTAGCGAAGCTCATAGGTGGCTCAGACATAAATGGTTTTGTAGGTTTTCCTCAGATTTAGTCGGTCCTAGAGAAGCTCACAGGTTATCCTTAGACATAATCATCCCTGATATGATTCTATGCTAGAAATGGCCAGATTGAAGTTTGAGTACTTCAGGGAGATGCTTGGTGTTCTCCAGATCGAGGTTCCCTCCAAAGGGAATTGATGTGTCTATTGGCCTTTCTGACATGGTGGAAGGTTGAGCTTCACATGATCAGATGTAAGTGCAGAGATGCTTTGATGTGATTGTGGGTTGTGTTACCACACGATCAGTGCAAAGATATTTTGATGTGATTGTGGGATGTGTTCCCACATGATCAGAGCAGAGCCATTCTGAAGTGATTGAGGGATATGTTCCCACATGATCAGATATAAGTGCAGAGTTGCTCTAATTTGATTGTTGGTTGTGTTAGCACATGATTAGTGCAGAGATATTATGATGTGATTGTGGGATGTGTTCTCACATGATCAGTGCAGAGCCATTCTGATGTGATTGAGGGATGTGTTCCCATATGATCAGATGTAAGTGCAACACCTTTCTGACATGATGAGGTCAGATGTAAGTGCAGAGCCTTTCTGACATGATGAGGTCGGATGTAAGTGCAGATTCTTTTTGACATGATGAGGTCGTATGTAAGTGTAGTGCTTTTCTGACATGATGAGGTTGGATGTAAGTGCAGAGCCTTTCTGACATGATGAGGTCGGATGTAAGTGCAGAGCCTTTATGACATGATGAGGTTGGATGTAAGTGCAAATCCTTTCTGATAAGATGAGGTCAAATGTGAGTGCTAGGGATTTTTGACATGGGTTTTGGATGTGTTCCTCCCATGGTCAGATGTTAGTGTTGGGTGTGCCTTTCTGACATGGTTCTTAGATGTGTTCCTCCCATGGCCAGATGTAAGTGCTGGGTGAGCCTTTCTGATGTGGTTCATTCCATGGTCAGATATAAGTGTTGAAGATGATGAATACCTACATGAAGGCTAGGCCTACAACCAAGATGAAAAAGGGTTGTCTCTGTAGAACTTCCTGTGATGAGTAGAATTGAGATAGCACTAGTTATGATGACCCAATGATGATCCAGTAGTAATGATCCAGATCAAGTAATGATCCAGACTTGATGATGATCCAGTGATGCTCCATATTAAGTAATGATCCATACTTGATGATGATCTAGTGACGATCCAGATCAAGTGATGATCCAATGATGCTTTGGATCAAGTGATGATCTAGAATTGATGAACATGACTTGATGATGAAGATGACTTGATGATGATCCAAATGATACAGATAAGAAGACTTGTGCTGATAAATTGTGTCGAGAGAATACCTTCCTAGTTAAGAGGGAGTGCTGATGTATTTTTAACTTTGGAATGTATTCATTTGTATATATTATGTATTGTACCTCGATGTTCCTATCGAGAAGTATTTGTAATGTAAACAAGTCATGTAAATTCATTAAGGTTAACCCTCCATTGTAATTCGGGGCAATAGTCCCCACAATTGAGTCAAGGTTAACCCACCTTGTTGATTAGAGGGAAAATTCCCCACAGTTGTGGGGCACTAGGGTTATTAGACTCTCCTAGAGATGTCAGCCCTGGTAAGTAATTGTTAAGTGAGGCTGACTTGTTGGAGTGGACATTAAGTGAATAGAAGAATATAAATAGAGAGTGAGCCTCTCTATTTAACATACACACACTCACTCATTGGGGCGCATGAGTGAGAGAGAAGAATCTCTCTCCACAACAGAATTTGAGGCCAAAATCTGATGGCTACCATGTCTGAAATTTGACAATAACCTGTCAGGTATTCTACACACTCAATTTTTTTTGTCGTCGGTGGCATAACGTCGGATAATAAATAGCCAATCCAAGGCCGTCGGATTTCCTATGGCACGATCGTCAAATTTCCTACGGACAAGCCGTCAGATTTCCTACGGACAGGCCGTCAGATTTTCTATGGCATGACCGTTGGATTTCCTATGAACAGACCATCGGATTTCCTACGGCAAGGCCATTAGATTTCCTATGGCAAGGCCATCGGATTTCCTACGACAAGGCCGTCGGATTTCCTACGACAATGTTCCGTCGGATCCATAGCAATTTCATCGGATTGGATGAAATTGAACATCAGATAACCGACGGGATACTGCATATTAATTAAAAAAAAATTGTATTTAGTGGCAAGTTTACTTTGAGATATGCTATAGATATCATTGTCTTTTGATATATTTTGGTGGATGTGTTTAAGTTTTAATACATCATCAGGACCAAAGATATGTAGGTCTCTTCATTTGAAAGAGGATTCAACATAGATGGAATCTAGGTAGCTATATGTAAATAATTTGATACTTATAGGTAGCTATGATAAGCACATTGCATGATGTAAGAATAAGTTGGCAAGTGGATATGACATGAAAGGCATTGGCCTTGTGCAGTAGATTTTTGGGTCTATAGGTTTTTCATCTATAGATTTGGCACAAAGTGGAGATTCTAAAGAGAATTCACATGCTAGACCACAATCCTTGGCCACTCCTATGGTTCCAAATCTAACGTTGCTAATTTAGATTTCAATTTGGTAAACACATATTTGAATAGGAATTGTAGTGGTTCACTTGTGTGCATTGTGAATGTTAGGCATCATATTTATTTTGCAATGAATACTTTTGGTGAATTCATGGTTGAACCTAGTCAAATTCATTAAAATGTTGTCAAACATGTGCACAAAAATTTAGATGGAAAAGTTCATTATGGCATGAGGTATGAGGGAGGTAGAGTCACTATTGCATGGAATTGTAAATTCAAATGCACAAGGGATGCAAGCAGAAGCAAGAGTACTCCTAGTCATTGCCTTGAGTTGGGATCAAGGATGATATCTTGGTTAAATAATAGGCAGAGCGCAATTGCTCTTAGTTCAGCTAAAACTAGAAATATGCCAATTGCATTGACATGTTATAAGGTTTTTTAGATTTGAAAGCTCATTGGAAAGTTCACCAATCATAGGTTCATAATCAAGGAATTATATGTAAGAGTAACGAACTAACGGCTTGTAGTTAGTTGCACAATTTCAATTTGTAAGGGTTGCACTCACAAAAAATTTACACATTCCAAATCTGTGACCAAAAAAATATGTACCAAGAAAAGGTCATGCTTGAAGTAGTTAAGATACATGTGGCATTGTCAAGCTCAGGATCCAAAAAAACATTAAAGACTCAAAATTGAACTCACATGCATACAAGCTTACTTTGATCTATTTAAGCATGCATGTTAATCACCTACAACTTTGTTGATTTTCTTTGGAAATAAAAAACACAATCCTTCATGTTTTCTCATCTAAAATGGGATAATAGAAAAGGAACACACACAGCCATCATGAGAATGAGTTTCATAGGCTACATTGACTCGAACAAATCTTACAAACTCTTCTACAAAGACTCGCACTATCTTCCAAAAACAGGCTCGTAGAAAAGGAGGAACACACACGATAGATCATGAAAATGAGTTGCAAAGGCCACAATGTCTCCAACAAATCCTACAAAGGCTAACACTATCTTTCAAAGTTGGATTCTTCTTCATAGCTCCTAAATCAACTCATGCTTCATGCACATATTCCACGAAGGTCACAGTGCAAAAACACTTGTTCTAATACCATGTTAGAGTTAGGGCATTAAAATCATTAACATGATTAAACCAAATACATAATTAACATAAAGCAATAAACCCAAACACAAATACACAAGATATGTGCATCTACCAGACACCCAAAACTCCATAAATGCAATGTATATTATGCACTTGCTTGATACAACTTGTTGACATAATGAGGTTGATTGAGATACCCCTTAAATTGGTATTAAGGTAACTTAGATGCAGCCCCTAAACCTAGGTGGGGAACTACTACAGCCTCCCAATAACAACCCATGTGACCATAGGCAGACCACTATGGCTTTACTAGCACAAACCAACGGTACCAAAAGGTGCCCCTTAATGGGTCATGTCAGTAAGACCATATTAAACACCATAACACTAACATATCTACCCAAGTATTTAAACTTCTAAGTCAAAATAGTGTAATTTCATTAAACATTCTTGCCAAACATTTCAATTTTTCCACTAAATTATACAAGTCCCATGATTTCAAATTGCTATATGCCCATTCCATTCTGCTGCCGTGAAACTTGTTACTAACAAGAAATCTCTAATGGACTGTGATTATCAATTTAGTGCTCTCCAAACTTAAACGAGTTTTTGGGCCATGATATATTGCTATCAGTTCAGCTTCATTATCAGCAACCTACTCAATTCCAATCAAGTAATATATTTGCATTCTCATTTTCAATTAGCACTCCTCTACCTACTCTTCTAGGTTTCCTTTGCTACCCCGAATTCATACAGATCTGCTCTAGCAAGATCTTGGACACAAGTTTAGGGCCTTGCTGAACTCATAACTCAAAGACCTCTCTACAGAGCTTGCAAAAACATAGTTGATGACATTTATATCAGGAGTTTCAGGATTAACTGCATTATGTGATGTATTCTAGAATCTCAACATTTTGAACCTCTAGTTCTACAGTGCTTATAAAAACATAATTGATTACAGTTTAACTCATCTATTATTTTTCTTATATAGGGCTTAAACAATGCTTTTCTAAATTTTTTCTCCAATAAAAACACCAATCCTTGTAATTCAAACAAGTGTTGGGTATAACTGTCTACAAGCAATAAAGCAATCTTTAATTCACAAAATTGATTAGGAGGATCTTTAAGTCTTGAAAACATTTTGTATTTGACGTGTCCATACATTTTTCTCATTCAAGCTTGTATGTAAGACATGCATGACTTAGGTATTACAATTGTAAATTGCGTGAGTAATACATTTGGTAAGGATTAAAGTAAGAAATGGAGTCTAGCCATAGGACGATACTCCGGATATATTAGTTCAAGACTTAATGATCATGATGAATAATTTCAAAGAACCCTTCTGAAAATACCCAAGAAGATAGAAGCATGACTTATCTGGATAACTTATCAAATGTCAAACATCTTTTG
Organism: Pseudotsuga menziesii; assembly: GCA_001517045.1. Taxonomy (NCBI): domain Eukaryota; kingdom Viridiplantae; phylum Streptophyta; class Pinopsida; order Pinales; family Pinaceae; genus Pseudotsuga; species Pseudotsuga menziesii. The sequence goes on along the minus strand of LPNX010175732.1, from coordinate 605,150 downwards.
AAGGCACACAAAACAAACAAATAATAGGATTTGAAGACTTGAAATGGATATATGAACAAAGTTACAAGTTCAAATGAATCGCAAGAAAGAGAGATTTATTGGTGATCAATGATAAAGATAGGAATCTCTGCATACAAATCCAGCAAGTAGTGCCAAGAGAAATGTCTTTTACTATCAATTTTTTATTTCAGAGATTCATAATAACTCGAGCATCATGGATTCATTGTTAATTGTGCATTTAATGTTATCATAGTAGTCTATTAAGAAGCATCTAATAGTGTTTTTTTCCCTTGCATAATTATACAAGCCAAGAAAGAATAAAAATAGGACAACCAAATACAATATGATTCCATAGCTACAAATCTGCTTCAGAATTTTGGAAACACAGTGTAAGGTTTTAATTTCTCAACATTTCAGGCTCAGTAGCTCAGCCCATCATTAGGTTCCAGATTTGGTTCTATGACTACAAATATGGCTAATAGAATTTTTCTATAAAATTATGAGATAGGCGTAAAGACTTAAAAATCCAAGACAAAGACAAAGGGACAAGATGTAATACCTAAATCATCGATTGAGGTAGCAGACTCAAGTGCACCAAAACAATAGTTGCAATAAGGGCAATGTGGAAAACTTGGGGCAGATTTCATGACAGATAAATGTTAATTTGCAATGTGAAAACCTGTGTCAATTTATCCTCCACAGGCTGGTTGACAAGTAATGCAAATACAGCAGGGAGACCCACCATACTTAAGAAGGTAAAAGTCACTCATTTTACATTATTTTTTATGGCTTAGTACTTCACCATATTCAAGTCTTAATAGATTAGCTCTGTTTTTCCTCTTCAATAGTAAGGAACAACAAGGAAGCTTATCCCCACCTTGGAATCAATCCCAACAATAGTTTTTTTATATTTATCTTCCTTGCACAAAGATGCCAAAAACAAGGAAGCTTATCTCCACCTCGGATACAATCCCATCAATGGTTTTTAATATTTCTCTACCCTACACAAAGAAGCCTCTATTGCTAGGGGTCAAGAATGCATGATATATTCCCCATACTTGGAGCATGGGAGAATCCTTTTCTATGGCTTAGTAGATTAACCATATTCAAGAGTCTCAATGGATTAGCTGTGTGTTCTCTGTAGAGCAAGGGAAAAAAGGAATCTTACCTTTGCCTTGGAATCAATCTTCCCTCAATGTTTTCCATATTTATGACCTACACAGAGATGCCTCTATTATTGGGGTTCAATAGTGAATGATGTATCCCCAATTCTTAGAGCATGGATGGAGAAGAAATGCCATGAAAAATCATACCAATATATGGTATATACTCATGTCTATGTACCAGTATATACCTCTATACTCATGATGTATCCCTTGTATACCAGTATACAGGCTGGTAACTCCCAAAATTACTTTTCATTACTAACTTTATTAAAATTCCATTGCCTCACTGTCAATTTGAGTTCTATAACCCTTAATTTTGTAGTTACTTATGTCTTTACTACTTACATTATTGTTTGTACAGTCACCTAGTAAATTGGGAAAAACAAGGATATAGCATAGGTGAAGGTTGCAAAAGGCAAGCTTATAAACAAAAGGAGTGGTAACTCAAAAGGCAATATGGAACAGTAATAACTGAATTTAATTTAGATATAGATAATGGTGAAGTGAAAAAAATATTTCAAGCTAAGAGTCATATTTATATTCTAAGCTATCAAAACCAACCAATTCGGACCATTTTGGGTGTTTTCTAGTCATAGCTAGTTGTTTTAAATGTTTTAAAACTCAGACTCCGACTCCAACTCAGCTCTAACTCAGCTCTAATTCAAATAGGGCCCATAATGAAGCTCTAGGCTTAGAGGTTTCTTTAACTATCGAAACAAGCCACCAAGCTATGAGAGCAAATCACCAAACAATAGCAGGTAGTTCTCAAGCAATTTACTGGATATGGAATTAAGAATGATGCAATCATTACAGACAAGGAAAAAATTCAGCGTCGCCAACAACTTGAAAGGATTTTTATCTAGCTGGAAACCACTACTGTGATTCTACTCATGATGTCTTCACAAGCGCATGTGATACATGTTAAATTTTTTATCTAATAACATAAAGGGGCAAAGAAAAGAACCATAAAGGTTCAAACACAATTCTAAAGAGATTCAAAGTTTATTTTATTGCCCATTATTGAGAAATATTACATTTTTGAAAGAAGTTGTAATCACACAAAATATCTAGTGGGGATTTCAAAATTGTACTCATTTAAAGGAAGAACCTTGTTCTTGCTTGAAGGAAAATCGATTGTAATCTTTGGGTTGCAAGCTCAGTGGTACCCAACGCCCCCATCATTGTTATGGAAGATGGGTGCATGATCGGTTGTACCCAACACCCTTTTGTTGTGTTTATTATTGACAAGCAAGCATGATTCAATCGACACTTCTAAATGGGTAAAGGAGGCAAATGACTACAAAATCCTTACCGTGAAATTGAACTTCTTCAGCAAGATCTTGAAGCTGCTTTTCATGAAATTGACAAGATACATAAACTAGACAATTCAATAGGGGGCAATTTTTTTAAAGAAATTGTTGATTGCACTAGAAAACGCATTAGTGAACTAACAGAAAAGTTGGAATAAGTGGATGAATGGGTAAATAATATCCTAAATATTCATGATAAGAAAGATCAAATGATATAATCATTGTACCAAGAGTTACTGGCAAAGGAATGCGTTGTTGGCAATGAAACGTGAAGTAAAAAAATTTAACTAGGAAAAAGTAATGTGTGATGCACATGATTATGCAATTTGTGATCCAAGTAATGCCTATGACAAATTTAAGCAATTTCTTTCAAACTTCTTGTAGTCCAGTGTAGTAGGAAAAAATAATTTCATCCAATAAAATCAAGCACCTATTACACCTCTAAATAGTTGGGAGACATGGTGATTATAGACATTATAATTTGAGTAACACCATGTGCCAAAGGGATCATTAGAGCCATTTAAGAGAATGAGATGTCTTGGTTAGAATCGATATCTTAGAAGAAGATCCACATGGCTAGCTGACATGGAAGAGACTAAGGCTTCTTGGGCTTTGAGTTTTGACAACTTAAGCACTAATAAAAGATAAAGGTTCATTTGTTATCCCAACCATATGAAGGCATGGAAAAGATGCAAAATGCACCTGAGATGGACTAAGAATGATTTCAAAACTAACTTGTCATTTCTTGTGAGACCAGTTCTTGTGGAGTTGTTTCCCGATCCCTGGATGTAATCTGTGACTACTTTCGTGCTAAGATTCCAAAAGGAATGTCATCATGTATAAAATCTACGTTTGACAAGATCTGCTTGAATCATTGAAGTGTCTGTTCAAATTGATAGGAACTTGATATAGCGAATAAAATCTAGGTCTGACAAGATCTGCTTGAACTGTTAGTTCAAATTGATAGGAACTTGATCTAGTGTTTGTGCTACTAAAATCCCATCAGAATATGTATACAGATGGATAATCATTTACAAATAGGCCTCCACTAAGTGTATCAGAAAAGATAAATGAATAAATAGTTGAATATGTTCTGCCAATATACTGAACAAAATCCTGATATTTATATTTTCAAAGAATATTAAATCTCTTCAAAATCTGACAAGTTACCTTGAGAAATCCATTCTGTACAGTGAGTTTTCCAGCTGCAGATGTAGCCCCTCTAGCTAAGAATATATAATGTTGGAATGTACCCCTCAATTTCTGTATACACAACAACAAATTGACCATGTTAAAAAATAGCCTACAGGAAAACCTATATCCTTCTAGGTCCGCTTCAAAAGCATAGACTACATTTGTAACTGCCATTAAAAAATCTAAAGAGGACCCTCTGTTGGAAATTAAAATGCCATTAAAGAATTGTTGATTAATCCAGTTGATGATTAAATTCCTTTCCTTTATTAATCATGTTTGTTCAAATTAAAAAAATGACACCTCATCCTCCACAAGGAATTTTTTTTTTCCAAACAAAATATTATGGGGAAACACAAGGGATGCTTCCTCACAATTGTGGATGGCATCCCTAATAAGCCTATATTGGTAGATAAATTCAAGTAACCTAACTAAATTCAAACCAAGCACCCACTAGCATGGAAATAGTTAAAAGCTTATCTACATTGGCCACAACCATTTGAGCTAACCCCTTGGGCTCTCCACAAAGAAGACTCAGTAAAAAACATTCACTTGATTGGCTGGCTTCTTCATTTTCAAAATATTTCATCAAAATAATACATGAAGCATGTTTCGCTCAGAGGTTGTTACATTGTAATCAATATCATTAATCGCAAATAATGCAAGTGCCATCAAGATAAAAAAAACTGGTCACAACTACATCCAAAACATCAACATCTACAAAATATTGTCAATAGAAGAATAGGAGCCTCAAAACATAGCTGGAATTATACCAACTAACGACCTTCTATCCTTGTCCATAATGTTACCTATTCTAAATTTCTAATCCATATCCAAACAAAAGATTAAAATTGATATTAAATATTTCATTCATTGGTTAGCGGATGGGGTCTCTTCAATAAGCCAATCCAATTAGTTCAAGAAATCAATTTGGAGAGCAAAGGTGATATTTCTTCACTCCACCACCATTACTCCTCTTTTTGTATTTTCTGGCCATTCTTCCTTGACCATGAACCATTTTTGCATCAACTTCAGAATTTCAACTAGGATCTAAAGTGTTTTCTCCTCAGTATTACTCTCAAAGATCATGCATGCGGCAATTTTACATCAGCCAGAAATATATCAAATTATGAATTAGAGCACATAATCAACAAAATCCTTAACAGTATGCTATAATATCAATCAACTTTGACTCATAGATGCTCAATCAAATCTTCTCTGTAGACTTACTCAAACCAACTCAATCTCAGCTCATAAACTTAATTAACATATGTTCAAAACTCAATCTAAGACACACAATCAATCTGCTTTACAAACTTTGACAAATATGCACTTTGGGGTTAGTCCAATTCAGTCAACACACTATTGAACAATCAACCCTTATGCACAGTCAAATTCTGCTAAAGGATTATTCAAATACATCCATAAACACTCCTCAAACCCAGTCATAAATCAGCCTCAGTTAGCTCTGAATTTGTCTCAAGCTGTCTCTTTACAAGCCAATGATGCCAACACGAATAGAGATAAGGATGACTTCATAAATTCGGCTGAGATAGAAGGAGATTTAGAGCATCCGAATTGACCACAGTTCACTGCTACAAATTGGAGCATCTATATTTGACCTAGAGTTAAGTGTGCATTTCTGGGCTTTAGAAAGAGCATGTCAAAAGTAGACATCATTTTCTATTTCTTACACTGTACTAATATTAGTTTAGCTGACCTCTCTATTCCTTGCTCTTTTCTTTTATTATTTTATAAATATATGCAGCTCAAATATATTTCTCCTAACTGAAACAGTGATAACTCCCTGATTGGTTGTACCTTACATGTTCATTTGTATTTTAGTCCCATCAACTTCTTTTGGTCACTTGAAGATACTAATAAAGTACATATTTAATTTCAATTCAATCATGAAATTAATTACAAATTTAATGTAAGACCATTTGTTATATAAATTGACATCTTGTACTCTGTAGTTGATAGTATGGTCACTTATTGGTCTTCATCTACTTGCTATATGCATGCTCTCTCCACTATGATAGAACAAAGTAGACAAATTTTGTACTATTGACAACAACTTTCTACTTCATATCTTGAACTTGATTCTTAGATGAAATATAAGGTGAAGAGATTATGTCTATCATGAACATGCCAAATCTGTTTTACTATGTCAAGATCAAGGGATTCTTAAATAAAATGTCTTGTGACTCGTCTCATCTCTTACAGGGTTGAACTGTGAAATGACCAACATTATTAGAGTCATCAATGAAAGAAATATACCAAAAAGGTTACAAAGGTGCACTTAACTAGATTGAAGGAAAATAATCACTGAATAATTTTCAACAGAATTTGCTTTCAGAGTGTTTGTGCACATATCTTCAAATACATTTCATAAAATCAGGTACCACAACCTCTCAAGATGACATCCCCGGGTTATTTCAAGCCACCACAACCATTGAGAAAATCCAACATGAGAGACATCAATAGGATCAGAGTTCAAGGTTTTTTTTCATTTTTGACATGGGTTATAATGTCTCATGGCTATTGTGTCTCAATGATTATAACAAATCTTGAAATTTTGAGTGTAGAACTACTATTGTTTTCCTTGATTAAGCATTGGCTTGGTACTGGCGAATAGCCATTGCCATGAATTGTTATCAAGGAAAATCCTTATTTCCACTACAAGTTCCTTAGGCATATTATAAATTTCCCTTGCCAACAAAGGATAAATCCCTATATGCTTCATCTTTTAAGCATGTTGTATGAATACATATTTGTCCTCTACAAACATGCCAACAAATCCATTGGCATGATCTGTCAACTTTGAATCCACCATGTCTGGCATACCACTGTCATGGTTGTGACTCTCAAACAATGTAGTGGAAGGGTACATGTGTCTAGGGCACATTCCTATCTCCTTGGCAATGGTAAGTTCATCTTCTCTAACCAGCCTTACAACTATTTCTACTTAAAATTCTAATGCACGATGGATAGTTTCAGCTATGTCATTATGAGGAGAGTACAAAAGTGGAAAGAGGCCTAATATATACCAATCACCTCCAAGGCCTTCTTGATCACTCTCTAAAACTGCTTACCATGAAACTACAAGAGAACACGAGCCTCTCTCCATGAATATGTTTACAAGTTTGTGCACTCTAAACACTAGAATTTGTTTTCTTGATCCTTTAATATCATGGTGCATTTTTCCATTTGTGGTTAATTCACAACAATGCAATTTTAGGGGGAAAGGAAATTTCTCTTATAAATTACATGCAAGAGAAAGTAAAATGTAGAAAAGATAAATACCCATTTTCTTATTTTTTCCAAGGATTTGTATGATGTCCATGCTATTTGATCTAGCTCTGGATGCTCCTTATGGAAACCTGCATACAATAAGACAAAAAAGAACTTTTTTCAAAATTATTTGAGCTAGAGGAGAAGGATGAGGAGGAGTATGATATTCCATTATACTTGCACACAGCACTACCAAAGAAATTTTTTCCTTCTGACAACTGTAAAACTTGCTCAAAGAGAAACCAACATAAACCCTCTTACATTTTGGGTGAATAAAATGTTTTCAAATGAGAAATAAAATAACATACCTCTGTATGGTGTACCCACTGCAGGCATTGTCTCTAGGGAGCACTGAGACAGGGAGAAAATTCCAATGCTAATCCAATGTGTAAATTCCCTAATATTGAACCTCGAGTCTCAGCCTTTAAGTATCTGCAAACATCAAAATCGTCGGTGCTTGTGTTGAAATAATAAGTCGTTCATGACAGATGCCAGAGTGCATAAACATTGTCGAAATCGGGGACACATGACAATTTATGCGTCAATCTCATGGAAATTGAGGTCGAATTCCATAGCATACATAAATCTCATGGAAATTGGGGGGAGAATGCCACATTTTCCCCAAATTTCATGGAAATCAGGGGGCGAATTAGAGATTCCTGAGCAAAAATCGGGGACGAATGCCATTTCTATGCAGAACTACTAAAGGGCGAAACGGATGAGGAACCTAATTTTGTCAATAAATATGGGGCTATCCCTGCTCCTCTACGTAATCTCACTTGACCTCTGGAAACACCTCTAGCGACGTCCTCTGCGTGACCTCCGGCAAGCCTTCTCTATGTGACCTCTAGAAAACCTTCTCTGCATGACCTCTGCAAATGTGGAGGTATATTGTGTTGGCTCCACCATGAAATTATTGATTGGGTTCTTTGTTTCGTGAAGAAATATTGTGTCCAGATAGTTGTGGTTTTATTATTATTATTATTATTATTATTATTTTGCTCGAGTGTCAAAAATCCGACGACATAGCCCTAGTGTCGGAATAGCCATAGTGTCGAAAATCCTACGCCCTAGTATCAGAAATCCTACGCCCAAGTGTAGGATATCCTATGCCCAAGTGTCGAAAATACTACGCCCTAGTGTCGAAATAACCCTAGTGTAGGAATAGCCCTAGTGTCGGAAATCCTATGCCCTGGTGTCAGAAATTAGACGACACTAAAATAATTTAAAAGGATCAGTACTTTTCATCATTACTGTCCGACACATCTGTACGATATGTCGGATGTCGTCAGATTTTGGGTTCAAATTTTGCTGTGCTCAAGTGAGAGAGAGAGAACAGCTACCTGCGATCATATTTTCTATCTTTGGGTTTTGCTGCTACTATTGGTGCTCATTCTATCTCTGAGGAAGTTGTGGGGTTTTCTCCTTTATGGTTTCCCCGAGGAAAATTCTTTGTGTCTCTTGTCTCTTGTGATTTTTTTTGTGCATGTTATTCTCTTAGATAAGATCCTAGATCATATTGCTTAAAAGATAAAAATCTAACACACACAACAGAGATGCAAGATTTTCCTCGAGAAATTACACATGGTGATGAACACATAATCAAACATCAATATGATAATCATAATGATGAGTTTGCAGCATTGCTCACAAATGATAATAAAGTTCTTGAGAATGACGATCATAACGAGGAAACCATGTTTGATGATCATAGGGTTGAAATGGTGAATGATGCTTATCAATATTATAATGAAAATACAGATGTGAATTGTGAAAATGGCCAAGTAGAATTTATGGAAGAAAAAAATTATATCAATCAATATCTAAAGTTAATTGAAGATGCCAAGGCACCATTGTACCTAGGTTGCACTAGTTTCACTAAGCTATCGGCCACTGTGAAATTGTACAACCTTAAAGTGAGAAATGAATGGTCTGATGCAAGTTCCACCCAGTTGTTGAAGTTGCAAAGAAAAATGCTTCCAACGGGAAGTACACTTGCAGAATCTACATATGCTGCAAAAATTTTGATTAAATTATTGGGGTTGGACTATGAAATGATACATGCATTCCATAATGATTGCATTTTATATTGGGGAAAATATGAAAAAATAAATGAATTCCCAACATGTGGTGAATCAATATGGAAGGTTGATGCTCATTCTAAAAATGTGTGTACAGGTGTCCCAGACAAAGTGTTGAGGTATTTCCCTATAGTGCCGAGGTTGAAGAGAATGTACAGGTATGATTTTGAACTCTTATAATTACATTATATCATACACCTTCATGTACTACCAACCTACTAAAAAATAATCTTCTTTAATCTACTAAGTATTGCAATGTATATATGATTCTTTATGTTTTTGTTACATCTATACATATATTTCATAGAAAATGAGGTGGCATCATGAGAATGCAAGTAAGGATGGAATAATGTGCCATCGAGTTGATAGCCCAGCATGAAAAACTATATATTCTAAATGGCCTGATTTTTCCAACGATCCTAGCAATGTACGACTTGTAATGGAAGTGGATGGATTTAATCCTTTTGGAAACTTGATTAGTAGTCATAGTGTATGGCCAGTAGTACTAGTCAAATATAACCTTCCGCCATGGTTATGCATGAAAAGGAGATTTGTTTGTTGTCATTGTTAATACCTGGTCCCAAGCAACCAGGAAATGACATAGATGTTTATTTGGAACCATTGGTAAATGAACTAAAACTAACATGGGATGAAGGGGCAAGGACATACGATGCTTATTCAAGGTCATTCTTTAATATGAAGGCTATATTGATGTGGGTAATCCATGACTTTCTTGCTTATGGAAATATGGTTGGTTGCATGACTAAAGGGTTTTGTGCATGCCCTATATGTGGAAGGAACATAGATTCAATGTATCTCAAATGTAGTAGGAAGTGTGTGTACATGGGACATAGGAGATATCTTCCAATAAATCATAAGTAACATTTTAAAAAGGACCATTTAATGGGAAGTTTTAGCATCTCATTGCACCTACAATTGTACAAGTGTTAGATATTTTTACAGAAACAGAAGGAAGGGAAGAGAAATGGGGAAAGACTAAAAGTACAAAAAGAAAGAGAAAATTTAAAAAAGGTGAAAATTTGAAGACTAGCATGTGGAAGAAAGGTCAATTCTATTCAATTTACCATATTGGGAGGTATGTGCACACATTAACTTAAGGCCTAAAATGTACGATGCTTGAAGGATTTCATTGTGTTTAATTTGAATATATTGTTTAGTTTTTCTTAAATGTTATAATTCACTGATTTTTTATACGGTTGGATGCAGAAATTCCTAGTGCATCACATTTTAGATTTAATGCACATAGAACAAAATGTATACGAAAGTATTTTTGGAACCCTTCTGGATATAAAAGATAAATCAAAGGATGGGAAAAATTCTCGTGATGACTTACAAAGTTTGGGTATAAGGAGGTCACTGTGGCCACAACAAAAAGGAAAAAAAATTCTTCCACCCACACCACACACTCTTTCAAAAAAGGAGAAAGAGATTCTTTGTGGTGTTTTGTTCACGTTAAAAATTCCAGATGGATATAGTTCAAACCCTAGAAATCATGTATCTATGAAAGATATCAATATTCATAGTATGAAAGCACATGATTTCCATGTTCTCATGCAACAAATCCTTCCAGTAGCATTGCACCACGTGCTACCAAAATCAGTTTGAAACACGATTTGTAGGATTTGATTCATTTATAGGTGAATTTGTGCAAAAGTGGTGGATCCAACAGATCTTGATAACTTACAATATGATGTTGTGGAAACTTTGTGCTTACTCGAAAAATATTTCTCCCCTTCATTCTTTGATATAATCATACATTTACTGTACACTTAGTGAAAGAGATACGTTATTGTGGACCAGTTGCATATTGATGGATGTACCATTTTGAAAGGTCAGTGAAATTTAATTAAGTGCAAATCCACATAAATTCCAACATTTTATGTGCATATAATAATAATAATACATTACTAGCAACTATTTATTCATAATTTTGATTTCACTAAAAATTGTGTGTTTTTTTTCTAGGAACATGAAAGCTTTCAAAAGTTCTGTGAAAAATAAGAATAGGCCCAAAGGATGCATAATTGAAAACTACAATGTGGAGGAATCCATAAAATTTTGTGTTGGATATGTTGAAGGTATGGAATGTATTGAAAGCATTCCTAGTAGAAATGAAGCTTGGTACGATGAAGAAGGAGATGTTGGACAATATGGGAAGGCCTTATCTAGTGTAACTTCTATTGAATTAGATAAAACTAGTTTGTTACAAGCCCACAGATGGGTCTTGCACAATATAAATGAAATTCAACCTTGGATAGAGTAAGTAATAAGCACATCCTTATGAAATTATTTTTTATTATATTATATCACAATATTACTTGAAAATATGATGCACTTGACAAAAATTGCCAATAGTAACATCCAAGCCCAAAAACATGAAGTCTTACTATAAAATCTCCACAACTAACAATTTAGTGAATGGTTAAGAAAACATGTAATGATGTGTTCTTCATATTAAATTTAATTGAACTTCATTTATCAAGACGATTATGATGTATGAAGGTGAGATTCTTTTAATATATTTTAAATTTCATGGTTTTCTAATGACATTTAAAAATTTATAGGTGGAAGGAAAAGAAAATATTTCTGATACCCTTAAATGGTTGGCACGTGGCCCAAGGAAATATGCAACTAAGTACGATGGCTACTTAATCAATGGGTGTAGATTTCATGTTAAAAGGATATAAAATGTCAAGGCCACCCAAAATAGTGGTGTGTGCGTAGATGCAAAAACATTAATGAGATCAAGTGAAAAGGATAAAAACCCTATACATCAAATGACAACATATTATGGAGTGATTCAATAACTAGTGTTATTGTACTACTATTTGGTGCAGTATCCATTGTTCAAATGTGATTGGACAGATGTACACAAGAAGAATGGAATGAAAGTTGATGAAATTGGTTTCACCATGGTCAATCTAAAGAGATGCTTGAGTAAGGATAGAGTGCAAGATGATCCATTTATTCTAGCATCACAAGTGAAACAAGTATTTTATGTACAAGATCCAGTAGAGAACGACATTTTTGTAGTTTTTACATGCCCTCCGAAGGTACCAAGAAATTGTAATAGATATGAATTGGAGTATGCAGATTTATCAACTGTTGTAGATTTTGAAGGGATGAAATGCAAAGAGGATGAAGCTATAGGTGATTGTGGCATGGATTATGTTTGACAAGATTGTGAAGGCACATGGTTGGATGTTGTTTAGTAAGTAGCATGCATGATTTATTTATCAATTCTCATTTAAGTTATATCTATGAAAATTTATATCTTAGATTATTACTTGGATTTACCTTTCATGCATCTATTTTTTGTTTTGTTGTTGTTTATGCATGGATATTATCTGTTTTATTGTGTTATGTAACTTTCATTTATTTTTATAGTAGATAGATTGGGTGTGGGGAATTGAGAGTGATGTGAGGGGGGGGAGGGGCCATATGAGCTTTCAACCTTCACATGGTTGGCCCTGTTTAGTAGAGAATAATATATTATTGAAACCAAGAGAAGCTCATTCATGTATTTTCATTTGTTTTTTTAGAATTTCATATATGTTATGCCTTTTTTTACATAACTATCAATCGCTTATATGAACATACCATTTTTTTCATGATATATGTAGGCCTTTCCAATGGAAAGGAATATAATGACAATTTGTATTGTTCTCTATTACATATTTGTAAGTTATCACCATAACAAATTTTTCAATTAGATATCTTATTGTCGTCTCATTAATTGTAATGTGTTGATTTCTTCATTTTAAGTACAGTAGTACTTGTCTATTTTATGAATTGATTTTATTGCACAATGGTTGAAGGAAAAAAGTTGATTGTGGGATATTTATTGACCACGGGAAGGTAATGTAATGAACAATATTGAAAGTATTTGATTACAACATATTTATTACAAGCATAAGTATACCCGATTGATGGTGTAACAACTAATTTGTGTGAAATATTTGTGTAAAGCATAGAGGATGCCAAGATCATCTGACTTTATTTGCATTAGAGCTGAAATTTGAGGTATAGATCCTTATTATCAATACAATTTCGACATTAATTGGGAGTATCACCTATAGCTTTTCTTTTAGGCATTGGGAGTATCACCTATAGGTCTCCTAAAGATGCCTTGACCACTATTAAATAATTTTACATAATGTAGTTAGCAATCCCATTGACTACTTTTTAGTTGTTTGTGGCCATTGGCGGTAAATACCTTTTCTTTTAAGACATTAATATCAAACTATATATGAATTGTATCCATCCTTTTCACTGAAAGGTGATAAATTGAAGCACTTGTAGAATATTTCAAAATTTCTCCACTTTTTTTTTGGTAAATAAAAGGTTTGTATTACTGCATAGTCACTTAATTACATTCCAAATAATATATCCAGAAACCACCTACCCATTTCTGACAAGCTTTACATTCATCCCAAAACAAAACCACCCATCATGAAACAAAACATCCATATTTTTCATGGCATGCCCCATCCCGATTACATACATAAGCTTCCCATAAAACAAATCACTACAAGAACCAATAACTGATAACTGAACAAGACATAAAAAAACAACCAGATTGTTCATGGCATGCCCCATCCCGATTACATACATAAGCTTCCTATAAATACTAACTCTACTCGAACCACTAATAGTAAATTGAACAAGAAATAACAGAGCATAAACATAGGGGCCTCAAACTCAGGCCTGGGTGGACACTCCTGGCAAGGAGCATTTGGTATGCTTCATCTTCCCGGAGGGATCCTTGGAAGTCATGTCGATTGAATTGGCCCCTTTCTGGTCCATCAACCTGCTCATCCCTCTGACCTTTTCTTGCTCCATCCTTGGGTGGAATAATTCAATACCCATCTCTATGGCCATGATGTCTATATTTTTGTGCATGAGGCAGCAATCAACACTGTGCTCCTTCCAAAATCTGACTGGTTCTTCTTCCCCTTCTCGTTTTTCAATAGTGCTAAGCCAAGAGTGCACTATCAGGTTTATGTTAACCCAATAGAGCATAAGAAATATGTCATAGGTTGCATCCCTCCCAGTTGTATTACTAGGGTCCACCACCCAAGCTCCAACCTCACAACGCATCTCCTCTTGAGGAATGGCCTTAGCTTCCTCCCATAAAAGGTTTGCAACTAATTCAATTTCACTGCAGCTTGCCATAGGAACAAAGCCTTTCAAGAAGTTATCATCCTCATACGCTTGTATCTGGGCTCTAGTCACACAACCCTTCTCTCCCTTCCACTCCTCACTAACGTTTCCCTTTTCATGACTGTCGGCCGAGACTTTCCCCAACCCCAAGATTCCCCTCCAAGAGTGTTTAGGAGCCATGGAAAAAACCCAGGAGATAGACTCTTCACCAAGCACCAGCAATTTAGATCGGAAAACACAGTCACGAGCCATTTTAACTAGGAGGGAATGCACAGACACAAAATAGGTTGGGATACTTCACAGAGGTCATTGAGAAGAGGGCAGAGCTGCTTCAAAATATAAGGGTGGTGGCCACCTCACCATCATAATGGTTTTGTACTCGACCTTTGTCATCCTGGCTTCACCATCATAACAATTATGTACTCGACCTTCGTCATCCATACAAGGGAATGATGATTGGAATCTTGTGAGTCTTAAAGACCATATCAGTCATGTGCTATGAAACTCCATCCCTTCAGGCCTGAAACTGTAGTCCCCACCACGCTGGAAAGCTAGGCCCGAGGGAGCTCGTACTTCCCACCACATGCTCACGCGTGGCTAGGATCCTATGTAATCACTCCCAAATTCTACACAAAGATTACCATTGGTGAACTGCATTACAAAAAGATTTTGTGCCCAACTTCTGCAATTAATCCGCTTTCTAGCTCATTGACGAAATTGACTAACAAACATCATATCTAGATTGACGGAGGACTTAAATTGTTATAGGGAGTATTTTATAAAGTATCACACCCATCAGGAATTTCTTCTATCACGCTAGGTCTCCCAGTGAAATAGTTCTTCATCTTTGATCTGTAGCAAGATCATTCTTAACTGTTGATCTTCTTCATTCTTGCAATGATTAGTTTCCAACTTTGCAACCAATTCGCCTTTAACTTTCTTGCTATTTAGCCAGTGAAATTCCTCTTTAGCCGTTGATCAAATCACCTCTTAACCACCATCTTCAACTTGTAATCTCATTAACCAATCTCTCCTATGCTGTGGATCTTCCTTGCAATTCACAACTATAAGTGACATACTATGTGTAAATCATTCCTTCGTCCTCTACACATGAAATCAATGAATTCTACCTGCAATCCTTGTCAATACTCAAGACATTTCTTCATTCAACTAACCATACAGTCAATGTGGTTCCAAGATATGATTCAAATGGGAAATGTATTCCAAACTCAATCAATAAACTCAATTAAGCCAAAAATACAGGCATATGATCTTATTTCACAATGGTCCTTTATTTGAACCTAAATACAATGGATCGATCATTACAAATAGAGACCTCTATATCTCTCTCTATGTGTAAGCTCCAATATTCTAAACTTTGAGCTTGTTCCTCTTGATCGAACCGTCCTTGAGCTAACTAAGATCCAATAAGATACCTAAAATATTCTGTGAGCTAACAAGCTCTGTAAGCTAAAGCTAAGCTATCCATCTAAATGACTCATCTGGATTAAATACAACTCTTACTCTATTTTCCAAATCCTTGAAAGAAGGAACAAAGTCCTTATTCGACTCTACTATCCTCTATGACTTACTAACAGATCAATAACTAAATACTATAATCACTCAATTGACTATTAACTCTGTTCTAGCTGTTACATGTGGAAAGGATCGAGTATCCTTATCCATTTTATTCATCTTTAAAAAAAACAAATTTATACATGTGTGAGAATCTCGGTCTCCTTACGGTTCAACTAAATTTGGTGAATTCATGGATAACTTCATCTTCATGAGCCTATTCTCATGCATCAAATTCCCTCTAATCATATGGATAAATGGAAGATTGGATATAAGGATGAGAGGAGTACACATGCTAAAATGTCTACTGAATCATTGTCTGATCCAAAAATGGAAGAACAAAAGCTACAGAGCGTGACTGCACCAGTGATGCCTTCTCTGAAGAAGCAAGATGTTTCAAATTTAGCTTCAAGTCAAGTCAATTCAATAGCATCACGTCATGCTATTAACTATGCAAAATATAGCCTTGCTGGTGAGGTAAGCCTGGTATCTGTTATTTTCCAATATGGTAAACAAGCAACTCATTTTATTTTTGCTTGTTGTGGTTTTTTTACTTTCGGAAAATTATTGATGAAAAATGTCAAGGATTGGAGTGAAGAAGGAATTTCTTTCATGTGGATCATTTCTGTATTCAGAGTGACTTATGAGAATCCTATACATTGGGTATTTTTCCCTGCATTAAGATTTGGTAAGCATTAACATTTTGTTGAAATCATGGTTGTGTAATAGTTAATTTATTGACCACCTTACAAATTGTGGTGATATCATATGATATTTGTATAAGATGTACTTTATAATTGTATAAATGGTAACTAGAAGGATATTTCTACTATTTATTTGTGCTACATCTTTTAGAATGGGAAACATATTAACTTTGATTTTGAATTTGGGTGCAGAGAAAAATTAGTGGATTATGCTCTTGCCTCTGGAAAAATATACGAGGGAGAAGGGTTTAAATACATTAAGGAGTTATTTGAAAATGGCACACTTCATCTCATTGGCCTTTTGAGTGATGGTGGTGTTCACTCGCGATTAGATTAGTTGCAGGTATTCTATATCTATAAATGCATTATTACGAGTTGTTTATCTTAGAAAAGATTATAGATTTATCCATGCTATGCAATTTTTAATCTTTGTATTTCTCCATCCTGTAGTTGAATGCTATTTATATCACTAGAAAGGATTGAGTTGGGTCTAAATATGTTATAATTTTAGAACCCATTGATCTACTAACATAAATTTTAAGAGAACGCTACTCTTACATGGATCCATCAAGCAACCATTAGAAAATATGCTCGTTCTTATCCATTAATACTTGAAATTTTAGTTAGATGTTCACTTCATGAGTATGTGTATGAACTTGAATGCCAACTTTGTCCTGCAAAATGTTTTTGTATTACCATTTTCTTTATTGAATTAATGCTGCATATGAAACCTTTGAAGTTGATCCAACTTATAAGGTCAGATCTATTCAGACTACTTTCTTAGGTCTCTCGAGTCAGAAATAATGTTGGGATTATTAGTCTTTTCTTAGAATTAAAAATGATGCAATATTGGTGTTAATATTGCCCCTTTCCCCAATTCTTAAAGGGTTCTAGAAATGGTAGAGAGCCTTCTTTACAAGAAGGAGGTTGAATATTCGATTCCTTCGTGCCCTAATGATATTGCAATATTGATCTTTTAAATAAAATATATTTTATTATGATTTATTATGGCTACGAGGGGGGTTATAAACTTACTTCATATGTCACTACAATGGGGGTTCATAATTGCCCCC
>LPNX010175732.1:520637-587153 GCA_001517045.1 Pseudotsuga menziesii | reverse complement strand
GGGGGGGGGGGTTTTAGAACTGCCCCCAAAAAGTGACTTTTGTGTGGGCATTAGAACCACCCCCAAATGTCACTTTTAGGGGTGGTTTTGATTTCTTCTATAACTACCCCTAAAAGTCAAAACTTTTAGAGATGGTGTTATTAGGGGCAGTTTGGCAAAGACTGCCTCCAAATCCAAAACTTCCCCCAAAAGTGACTTTTGGGGGCGAAAGAAAACCGCTCCTTAAAGTCAAAAAATGACTTTTTTTGGGGGGGGGGGTTTCAAACCACCCTCAAAAGTCCAAAAGTGACTTTTTTTTGGGGGGGGGTTTCAAACCACCCTCAAAAGTCCAAAAGTGACTTTTTTTTGGGGGGGGGTTTCAAGCCACCCCCAAAAGTCCAAAACTGACTTTTGGGGGGGGTTTCAAGCCACCCCTAAAAGTCCAAAAGTGACTTTTGGGGGGTGTTTCAAAACCGCCCCCAAAAGTGACTTTTTTGGGGGGGTTAGAACGACCGCCAAAAATCACTTTTGGGGGGGAGGGGTTAGAACCACCCCCAAAATTCAATTTTGGGAGGGTTTAGAACCACCCCCAAAAGTCACTTTTAGGGGCACTTTTGATCTCTTCTAGAACAGTCCCTAAAATTCNGAACTTTTAGTGTCGGTGTTATTAGGGGCGGTTTTGTAAACACCACCCCCAAAGCCAAAACCGCCCCCAAAAGTGACTTTTGGAGGCGGAAGACAACCGCCCCTAAATGTAAAATTTGTTGTAGTGAAATATGGATGCAATTTATAAATCATGAGTGGCATATTTCTTCTCATGATCCTTCAACTTTTTTAACTCATAGCATACTATGTGGTTGTCTTACATAAGAACTCCTACAAGTCCTTGACCGCATGCATCAATGCACACCACAAAATATTTTGTTCGGTCTGCAATTTTCAAAACTGGTGCACTTGTGAGAATATTCTTCAACTACTTGAAGCTTTCTTCACACCTTGGTGTCCATTGAAACTTCATCCCCTTCTTTTGCAAAGAAGTGATGGAATGTGAAACCTTGGAAAATCCTTCAATGAATCTCATGTAGTAATCTGCAAGTCCCATAAGAGATCTTACATCTGTCACATTTCTTGGAGTTGGCCAATTCATAATGGCTTAAATCTTCTCAGGGTCTACAGATATACCCTCATCTGAGATAGTGTGACCCAAATAGTGAATCCTATCTTTATAGAAATCACATTTGCTCAACTTTGCATACACCTTATGCTCCCTAAGCAATATCAAGGTCAGCCTCAAATGTTCTTCATGCTCTTACTCATTCTTAGAATAAATAAGAATTCCATCAAGAAAAATAAGAACAAACTTGTCTAGATACCTACTGAAAACACTATTCATGAGACACATAAATGTAGTTGGTGCATTTGTGAGACCAAATGGTACCAATACAAACTCATAATGTCCATACCTTGTTCTAAAGGCTGCCTTATCAATATCATCATCATTGATTCTTACCTGATGGTAACTAGACCTTAAGTCAATATTGGAAAATACCTTTGCTCCTCTCATTTGATCAAAGAGGCCATCAATTCTAGGAAAAGGGCATTTATTCTTCACAGTGACCTTGTTCAACTATCTGTAATCAATACAAAACCTAAGTGTACCATATTTATTCTTCACAAATAGAACTGGTGCTCCCCAAGGAGACACGCTCGGTCTGATATACTTCTTCTCCAACAACTCTTGCAACTGCATCTTCAGCTCTATCATTTATGGTGTACTCACCGTGTAGGGTGTCTTGGAAACTGGTGCTTATCTTGGCACAAGTTCAATTGTGAAATCAATGTCCCTATTTGGAGGAATCCTTGGAATTTCATTAGGAAAAACATCCCTGAATTCCTGCAACAAATGAAGTTCCTCCAACCTAGTAGTTTCATTCTCTACTGCCTCCAACACATGGGTTGCATACACTCTGCAACCTTTCCTGTAAAGCTTCTTCAGTTTCATTTTTGAAATATGCCTAACAGAAATCACCTTTGGAATGCCCCTTACAACTCTCAAGTTGGATTCTTCATCCAAGCACTCAAAATTCTTGTTGTAACAATCAAGATTTTCTCTGTGTGCTTCCAACCAATCCATTATAATGAGAACATCATAGGAACCAAGTGGTAGAACATTCAAATCTACACAAGTGACTAATCCATCCATGACAAATAGACATTTCCTTACCACTTCACTAACTTTCCTCTTGGTTCCAGTGGATATCTGAAATAACCATGATTTTCTATGCCTTTAATTCTTAAAAAGCACAAATCTCAGCAACTCTAGGAGTAATAGAACTGTGAGTAGATCCAGGGTCAATCAAAACATAAACTTATTTCTCAACAATATTACCTACAAATTAAACCACAATTAACTAATGATCTGCCTGGAGGTCCTCCAATGATGCATAAATCCTAGGGACATTTCTTGCTACTTGACCCACTATTTCAGCTTCTTGAATGTGGTAAGATGGCCTCACATTCCCATTCTCAAGTGGACAATTCATGTGCAGATGGGGTCCTCCACATCTCTATCATTGGAGAGGTTCTCTGGTCTCTTTTGGATCTCTTGGATTTTCTCCCATCACTCTAGCTGGATTAGCCATGACTTGGGATGGTTGCTTCTACCGATTTCAGAAGTTAGAGGGTTTGAAACCTTTCTTCCTCTGATCAGAATTTTCATTCTTCTTATCCTTCCAAGTCTTATGGTAATCAGGTTTTGCTTTATTCTGATCATAGAAATACTTATCCTTTCTTATAGCTTCTTCTAAAGTTCTGGGTTCATCAAATTCAGTTATGTCTTTATAAGACTGAGGCAACCCACTCAGAAAATGATGGATTTTTACTTTATCATCCCTATTATACTTGGCATACCTCAATAGTTCCAAGAAATTATTGGCATACTCTTCCATGGTATGTTGCCCCAACCTTAGCTCATGGAATTATTTAATCCTATCATCGTAGTACCTATCAGAGAAGTACTTCTTCCTAAAAAACTTCTAGAACTGCTTCCAGAAAATATTCCTTTGACTGATCTTCTTCACTTTCCTGAATTTATCCCACCATATGGATCCTCTTCTAGTAAAATTGAATATGCCTACCCTAGCCTTCATATTTCTAGAGTAGTCCTAGACTTGGAAATATTTTCTCATCCCAAGAAGCTAAGCTTCAACTTCTTGATTGTTCTTTATCTCACCATTAAGGGTAGGAGGCCTTGCCTTCCTGAATTCATCATGTGAGATGTTCCTGTAATTCATATTTATCCCATTCCTATGAGAAGAAGAAATTGAACCCCCTATGGGCCCTCCTAAGTTAGATGATCCACTAGAAGAAATATTTCTTCTTTTAGCACCGCTCCTACTTCCTTTCGGATTTACTGTCCGAAGCTCAGATTTCATCCACCTCTGGATGTTTGTCAAAATATACAGCATGGTTTCATTCAACTAATTATTCTCTTCTTGAGCCTTAACCAATATTTCATTATCTTCCATTTAACTTTGCATCTCCACCCTTAAGCTTCTCACGGTGGCTGCAATATCTGGCAGAATCTCTTCAAATATCCTTTCGTTGGACTCTGTATCGGCATTTCCAACTCTGACATTTTCTCCCATAGAATTTTCCTTGTGCTCATAGGGATTCTATGCATCATCATACATGTCATAGGTTCTCATGGCTGAGCCAAAACTCACTCTTCAACTGCACTATGACTCTGCAAAAATGTGTTAATCAAACACACTGTTAAACAACCTCAGAATTCAAAAACACCTACCAACTGTTCACTGTAGGTATGAATACTTGAGATCATGGAATCACCCAGATCTACGGTCAAGGTTCATTTCACAAATAAAATAACGAGAATTATAAATAGGGCGCTGAGTGGAAAAATGGAAAATAATCACCCTAGTGGAGGTTTAAGATCAATGGACGAGGTTGATCCTCAAACAAATCAATGGCTGTCAACGATTTCGTTGAGAGAGCTAGTGCATACAAAGAAACTTTTACTATGCACGATAGTAAATGTGTGCAAATGACATGTCCTACTCCCATTGTATATCTCACTCAAAGGTCGGGAGAATAAAAATCACTTTTTAGGGCGTGAAATCTCTATGCCATCGAGTTCATTGTCAATTTGAAGTTTGTCGATTAGTTAACTTCAGTAGAACCTAGAAAATAGTGTTCTCTCTTGATGCAGTTTTCCTTTTGCAACATTTAACTTGGCCCATATAGGCCCAATGCTGTATCCAATAGCTCTGTTAACTATTCAACTTGGCCCATGTAGGCCCTAGTGCACAAACCACAGCTCTGTTAGGAGACTATAACATCCCCATACCCCATAATGTGTAATTATTAAATATTTTACTTCAAGAACCCTTGCTATCCTTTCAAAACATAGGGCATGGGTGTTACCACTCTTCTACCTCCATTCTTAGGCTCAAAAAGCACTGTAACACTCTTTCAACAATTCATAGATCTCTTCTGTGATCAAAAACACCGTTTCCACATTGGACCTATGCTTCTTCACTCCTCCCTCCGCACTTCTGCTTTATTCCTTCCACTTGCAGAGCTCAAAAATCAAAAACACCATGTGCAATGGAGATATTCAACCATTCTTATGTCTTCTTCCTTTTAGACCTTGAAACTTGGGAATCAGAACTCTAAAATTTGATGGAAGTGTTCAACCATTATTTCGCCTTCCGCCCTTCCGCTTTCCTCCTTCAGAATTTAGAAGTCATAAACATAACCTTTCGATGGAATTACTTAGCCATATTCCTCCTTCCACCCTTTTCCCCTCAGAAATCAAAAGTCATAATACCAACAAACAACGGAACCTTTATCCTTGGTTCTGCCTTCCGCATTCTTCCTTTCCTCCTCTAGTGCGAAACTCGGGAACCAGAAAACTTAGTTTTCAAACTTAAACTTTTTTTCACATTCGACTTTTGCTTTTCAACCTCGAACTTCAAAAATCAAAAGGTTAACTTTTCCTTAGAATTTCTCTACACTTTTTTGCTTCTGCCCTCTTCCTTCTGTAGGCGGATCCTGGGGTGCGGAAAACTAACTCTCTTCCTTGTCCAACTGCTATTTTTCGATTTCTACCCTTCGCCCTCCTCAGGTTGAGGAATCCAAGGGGCAGAAACACTAAATCACAAGCATTCTGATCTTGCCAACATGATTTTATCCTCCAAGGACTTAGGCAAAAATGCATAAAACATACAAGGAATAAACATGAAAATGCAGGGATATTCATACACAAGTAAACCTCTACTTAATCATCAACAAGAATTCAACATGAACATAGAAATTCATCATATTCATAAGCAAATACATTGCATAGGAAGAATAATAGAGAATACTTATCTTCGATGATGGAGTTTTCCTGCAACTAGCTATGTGGCTGCAACATTCCACCCAACCATAGGCTAGTGTGTTCATTAATCTCTCAACACCACTGCCACCCCCGATCTGGTCATGATTTCTGCAAGGAACTAGGGAAAAACAAACTTACACACAACAATACCATACATGTATAGTCAAGCCAACACACAGTTGGGTTCCACAAGATACTAAGGAAACAAGCCAATAACATATGGGTTCCTTGGACTTAGTTAGCCAAGCCAACATTCACATCAAAACATAGTCAAGCCAACTAATAGATGGGTTCTCTGACTACTAAGGAAATGGGAAGGTAGAATTGCTAAGCTAGTGATCTCAACCATAGAGCCATGGACACCTACACAAGATCTGGCTTGGCCTCCCCAGTACCTACACCACCCAACACAAGGAAGTATTCCCTTCACTGCTACACAGTTCCCTCAGGTTGTACCTTCCCTTATAATTCTCTTCGAGGTGTGCAAAAAGGGTTTTCCAACCCCTCTTGACGTGTCTATGTGGTTCCTCTCTTCACTATGTTTATCAGTCGATTCTGGGCCTCTTACACTCCTAATTATTTCAGACCAAAACAGGTATTCCCATCACAACCATCCAAAAGGAAAGTGTAGCCACACAGGCCTAACTCTATAACACAGAGAATGAAAGGGTCTCATACCGCCATGTTACTCATACAAAACACTACATAACCATAATTTTACAACTTAGGATAGTCGAATAACCACGATGTACGTCTCTAGAGAAAACGAATGACCAGGAATGATAGAATGGTCCAGGGATTTTGAATAATCCCCCACAATGAATGCTGAGGAACAACAAAACCTTCCCCTCAACTGAGGAAAGGAATAATAGCACGCATCATGTGATTCCTTGTGTCAGAACAAATATTGTAGCTTCCCTAACTGCACACTTGCAGGCTTGCTCAAGCACACAAAACAGACTACCATGCATTGCTCTACCCAAGGCATTAACTGCCTCAACCAACTTCTAGAAGACATAAATGGGTGGGGATAGAGGACAACAGGTAGCTAAGGGTTCATAGGTTTCCCCATTGACATCTAGTCACACCCTATTGGCTTAAGGGGTTTGACTAACTCCCCTCCCTATCCCTTGTGAAATCATGCCCCGGTCTCTTTCATGTTGCAGTTCCATAGCTAGTTGTGGTATTTATTAATTTGTACATTTACATTCTATTCAAAATATATTATGCATGACCAGTACAATAACCATAGGAATCAACCTTGATCACCTATACACAAACACCAAATCAATGGCATGGATTTGTCCTTGAGTTCCTTGCCATGATTCCCATACAATATTTACATCATGTATAATTCAATACCATGGGGTTAAAACCGGGCTGTTACATTTTAGATATGGATAAAATTGAGGATTTTATTAAAAGAGATTGGTCCATTATCATATGAAAATCATACATTTGAAGAAATAGCCTTGGACGCTCTAAAAACACATTGCATCCCCTTAGGAAAGGACTAGAAAGAAGTATCTAACTATCATAAAATAATTCCACCACATAAAGTATCGGTCGTAGTTCAGACTTCCAGCTTAGCTCATAAGCATCCTTTTAGTCAGGGAGGTCAATAGATGCTAAGCCAATTTGCAGATAAACCAACTCCTTTTCCTTTTATGCCTTGATTTGGACATGATCATGTTCATTCTACACATCAAATGATGGGATAGATAGGAATTCTACCAGATCATCCAATTGTGAATCCCAATGTCCAAATGTGAGGACATGCATCACCAGGTCGAGGAAAAAAAAGAGTGTGAGTAAGAAGAAAGGTTAAAGGTAAATAGGCAATGACCATTCTCAACATTGAGTATGATATTTTCCAAAAATTGAGCATCCTTTTCATGGTCCTATTCCTACACCTGGTTATAGTCCCGATTTATCTTGCACTTCATCGCATACAAGAACAAGTACCTCTTATTCATCTCCTTCCTTATCTCCCCATGTTCATAGGCCATCGTGTAGTAGAACCATGCATGGTGGTGCTTCTACCGGATTCATGGCCCCTCTAGCCATCAGTCTATACTACCCTTTTCTTTTCCCTCCACCAAATGCTCAAGTGGAGCCACACCTTATTGTTCTCCCTTTTCATGATGGGAAAGTATACACCCAACACATTATGCATGCCCAACCTATGCCCAATAACCAATAAGTGTAACCCAAGAAGAATAATAAGGGAATGAAAAAAGGGAACAACCAACATAAGGGAGGTGGGGGTAAATCCCCTAACCCACTTGATAACACTGGAGAAAACCCTGCATATCAGGATCTCAACAAACCTCCTATGAAGGAAAGAATAATTATTTATAGAATAACCATCTATATTCCATTTTCAATGTCTATGACCACTATAGAAATAATTTCCCCCATTTGGATAAGGATCTCCAATCGTGGAATGAGGATAACCAGTGAGATGGAAATAATTCCCCACATGCACAACCTAATCTTCCTTTTCCTCAGCCCACTCAAACACAACCAATGGTCCTGCAAAACTCCTTCCCTCCTTAAGGGGTAGTCATAGGGAAACCCATGGAACCTTATCCACCTCCACCTACTACATTGATTCAACCTCATGAATCTGGTTCCAAAACCTCCTTATTTTGATTTCCAATGCAAACATTTTGACAAGAAATAACCCACATGGTTCGACTAACGAAACCTCCACTACTGATAATGGGAATGAACCCACTTATGTCAATGAACCCTTTCACCTACCTTGATCAACCACTTATGGGATTCCAAAAGTCCCTAAATTTTCTTGTTTTGCATCGCAAATAATCCCAAAGCCGATATTTCTCCTAACTATACAATTGAGGATGACTTGACACAATATCAAACTTCCATGTCTATGTTGGAAGTTCTCCAAAACTACCTTGCAATGGAAATACTTACTGTCAACTTTAGATGCAATTGAGCCTTTCGACTCTCACTTAATGATATTTTATTTGGATAAAGAAGAGCTATGAATTCCCTAATTAGTATCATTTCATATCCCAATCATCATTCAAAACTTGGCCATTGATTTGTGTAAAGTTGATGAATGTGCCTCCACCAACGTCATGTGCACACATGTTTTCTAGAATCATGGATCCCCCCGACTTGCACTATCCCTCATGACATTGTGTGCTAACAACAACCACGCTTTCCAACCTCAGGGTATTCTTTAGAACGTCCCTAAAGAGTTAGTTGAAAAATATTCCTAATCGATATTGAGGTTGTTAACTCCCAATTAGATTACAACCTCCTCCTTTAGCATAGCTACATGTACTTTATGAAAGTAATCTCCTTTTCCATTTTTACAATTATGATGTTCCTCCATGAAGGGAATATTGTAAAAATGGACTAGTTGACCTATTATGACCCTAAGGGGCTATCTTGTCTGGAAAATGTCCTACCCAAGATCGATAGCACTCACAACAGTGCATCCATTCTTGCTTTCTTGATTATTGGGATGGGAATATTTTTTGACTCCCCTGTCATAGGAACCTTTTAGGTTGTACCTCATCCATATATAAAGTTATAAATATCAAAAATTTTCACTATCTCCTCTAGTAAATATATTGCCTGACTCCAACCTCAACCTGCCCCCTTTCCGAGCTAGTTACCTGAGAACCAATGGGGATCCATTCCTATTCAGCAAATCCCATTCTTATTTACACCTTTTGGAATTGTGAGCATGGCTATGATGGTCACTCTTAACCTCTCAAATTTGATGTTAGGTCTCATTTTTTGGTATCTTTCCCTTCCAAATATGCCCCTTACACCACAGGTTGTTTTGACTCCTATGTATCCAATTGGTACTGTCAATCACCCCTCTCCTGGAGTCCCCAATGGATGAACACCTTCCACCCAAACTACTCCCATGAAGAAGTTTGGAGGGAAAAAAAAATAATGCGATGATGCCATAAAATATGAACCAATCCATGAAACTCCCTCCTAATTTTACAGCTCAAGCACCCCCTCCTTATGCTATATGCGATGCTTCAGGTCACACTACCCAGAATTGTCTAGAATTTCCCATCTTGCACACTCACCTACAAACATTAGACGATGATATCAATGAAAACATTCAGGCGGTACATATCCCTAACAACTTCAAAATGTGCAAAATGTCATTTCCCACCAACCATCCTCGTGCGTTATGTATCCTTCATGGTCATTATTTTCACCATTGCACAGATATACATGAGTATGGATTTGTTCAGGTTTCCTTGCGTTGACTTTATTTAGAGTTCTAAGTCATCCCTAAAGAATAATTGCAACCCCTAGCATCTTTTCAATAAGGACAAAAAACATATGTTGCGTCTCATCTTTAGAGTAAATTTACCCATCACCCCATGATGTTGCTGCCATATCAATAGATGCCGACCCCTTGGACCTATATATTTAATTTTTCTAAGCAATGATGAAATTCTAAAAGCACTTACAAAAATATACTTACCTTGGGATAATAAGGACAATCGTCTCATTCCTGAGGAACCTATCCTTTTGTCCTTGTCTTTAGAGTAATTCTCCATTAACTTGAAATACTTTATCCATTAGAGAAAATTTCAATTCAAAATGGGCCTCCTAAAATGAACTAATAAAATAATAGTTAAAATAATAAAATAATATTTATTAATTTTGGAGGAAGAAAAGAAAAAAACTACTTTTTTGTTTGTATTTTTGACATATCTCCCTGTGTTTTTACTCAAATTTTGATTGGGAGAGCTCGTTGGATGTGGAATTAAATTCCGCATCCAACGAGTACCCACTCGGCATACTTTTGACGGACCCAGTTACCCCAAAAACAAGAAATACCTGAAAAAACGAAATGATGATGTCATCATTCTATTTTTTCAAGTATTTCTTGTTTTTGGGGTAGCTGGGTCCATCAAAAGTATGCCGAGTGGGTACTCGTTGGATGCGGAATTTAATTCCGCATCCAACAAGCTCTCTCGATCGAAATTTGAGTAAAAACACAGGGAGATATGTCAAAAATACAAACAAAAAAAGTAGTTTTTTTTATGATACCTATCCCCAAATTTATATTAAAAAAGTGTTTAAGACCTATACGGTATTTCAAATTTAAAGCAATTTCATTGGCTAGCACATGATGACATGGAATTTGAAGAAAAGTTAAAAGGCCCATTTTCAGTTGAAATTTCCTCTAATGCCTCGTGGAAATATTAATTGGTTCAAAAACACGATCTTATCCCTAGACACCTTTGAAGAAGGTAATATGGAAAAAATATCTCCCACTATCCAAGTGGACAATTTGGTGAATCCAAGCGTTATCGAGAACATCATTTTAGGCACCTCCTACACTCCTGAAGAAGTTATGGCCTCCAAAGAACTTTTTCAAGAGTTTCATGATGTATTTTCTTGGTCTTATACTGAGATACTTGACCTCAACCTTCCATTGTTGAACACCACATTGACACATGTCTAATTGTTGCATTGGTGCACCAAAAGTAGAGCTCCATACACCTGTTAAAAGCATTGGCTATGAGAAACAAGATCGAAAAGTTCTTTAAAATTAGTTTCATTTATTTGATTTTGTACACTACATGAGAATCTAAACCCATCCTAGCTAAGGAACCATTTTTGTTTGCACTAATTTTTATGATTTGAGCTTAGCATGCCCTAAATAAAATTACCCCACCCCTTTCATTGATTATATTATCGATTCTTTTGCTATACATGAGTTTCTTTCTTTCATGGATGGATTCTCGAGGTACGAGCAAATTCATATCTACAAAGAATATCAGTACAAGACCGCCTTCACCACCATATGGGGAACTTTCTCCTACCGAGTCATGCCATTCATACTCAAGAACACTAGATCCATGTTTCATCATGCCCTATCTTCTTGTTTCCATGACTTGGTTCACATTATTCTCACATATTTGTATGACTTAACAATGCACTCCAAGAAATGCTCGCGGCATCTGGAGAGAGTTTGACAAGTTTCCCTTTGGTGTTGAATATACAAGATACACTGGAACCATCTTAAGTGTCTATTTTTCATACATGCAATCTAATTACTCATATTCATTGTTTCCCAAAAAGGGACCATTATTGATTTGTTGAAGGTTCAAGCCATTATTAACCTTTCCCCTCCGCGGACTTTGCACAACCTGCAAAGCATTCAAGGTAAGGAAAACTTCTTACGATATTTCATACTAGACTATGCTACGAAATTCCATGGATTCTTGAGTTTGATCTGATACATGTTCCTTTCATTTGGGACAAGTAGGTCCAAGCTTACTTCAATGCATTGAAACAGGATATGACTTCCACTCCTTTGATCCCCCCCATAGAATTCATGAAATATTTTATCCTTTATATTTTGTAATTTGATTATCCCATAGCTAGAGTGTTATTCCAAGAATACCTTGCTCATCAAGAGAACATTATTGATTATGTGAACTAGAACCTATCTAGCCCACCTATATATGTTAATCCCTAAATTTTGGAAACATTCCCCCCTATAGTGTGGTGTATTATTTCCTATATTGTGGTGTATTACATAGTATGGATGTCATATTGGGTCTATTAGTTGTTATTGTGCACCTTTGTCTCCTATATATAGGAAGGAGATATTTTCATTTTAGTCATCATTGTATCTTGTCTTGTCTTATGTAGTTAGTACATTGTGTAAGAATGTTCCTCCCTCAAAGAGGATTGGTATTCATCTCTATTATTCATTTTTAAGGTGTGGATTATTTCTTCTAGTCTATTTCTATTCTTTTTATGCTATTTCTATGACTTGGTTACATAACATTTGGTATCAGAGCTCTTTCCTCGGGATTGGTTTCTTCAAAACAAGTGATCTTGGAATTTTCTCTATAAATTTTCTTTTACAACAATTCAAAAAGAAAAACTTGGAGTCCAATTCCTAAACAATGTTAGGATTATTAATCCTCCCTTGTCCAATTTGGTCACATGTCTAAATTAGGAGTCATGTCTAAATCGGGACTCCATCCAGTCTATTTTTAGTCACTAGTACCATTGGGTCCACTTGACCTAATTGGGGAACATATTCCAATTACTAAGTGTGGGGAACACTAATTGAGGCCTATTGCCACTGATTGCACTTGCATGCATCAGTTTAGGAGCCTCATAGATCAATCCCTATAATTTGGGAGCCACTAGGAGTGTTGATACCAACCTTCATCATTTGAGTTCACTTAGTGACTAGTCAAGATGAGTTAGGAGTCAGTTACAGTCAGTTCTATTCCTCTACATTCAGTTAGCGCTATGTTTGCATTGTTGCATGTAGGAGAGGTGCATTTCTCACCTACCATGGTCAGTTAGCCTCATTCAACACTGAAGTAGACACTTGATTTGTGTTTTAGAACTTTGTTGAACTCCGATAATGGTTTAGACAAGGTCAGTTAACTATTGAGTCCTGTGATTGTGATTTAGACAAGGTATTAGTTACCTACAGTCAAGTAGATTCTAATCAATTCGAATTTCCTCATGTGGATTTCAATTGCATGTGGCTATTTAAGCCATTGTACTTCATTGTAATTATTATCTAATTACTCTTTGATTAATGAAAAGCATTCACAGCTGCAAGCCATTTTTGCACTATTTCATTGTTCAATAACTGAGTAAATTGTGTGATCTATCTTGTGAGTTGTGTGTATTTCAACAGATCTATGTGCTCAATTTAATATGGTATCAGATCCTTGGTGGATAAGGCACATTTCCTCCTTAGATCTCCTACTGGATCATTTTTTAGCAAAATTTCTCCTTCCAGCTCTGCACCAGAAGCAGAAGGTTTACCACTTAATACCCCAAGTTAAGGAACTGTTGATCAGGCTTGATCAACTATGTTGGGTGTGATGAAAACCTAAAATTTGCAGGATTCTGACCTTATGGTGCCGCTTTTGTGTTTTTGTAGGTACAACTTCAAAATGGATTCATCAGTTCCTCTTCTCACCCTATTTAGAAACTATTCAGAATGGAAGAAGAAGATGATTGCATCTCTGATGAGACGAGGTCTCTCTGGGGTGTCTATTGGACTTGGTGAATAGTGTTTTAGTGAGAATGACTGGCTGAATGAATGTGATGCAGCTATTGGAACAATAGCACTGGGTCTTTCTCCTAGCTTGCGCTACCGTAGTAGATCTATTGAAGACCCAAAGGAACTCTAGACAAGATTGGAAAAAATCTTTGAAATGATTAACGAAGATCATAATAGAACTTTGGACAGCACATCCAGCACCATAAGAATTTTTGATCCAAAATTCTCAGCCTCCACTCTCTCTAATGAAGTTGTTCAAGATGAAGAAGAAGCAGAAGCTTCTACATAGTCAATTCGAATTGAAGACGGTCTCCTTGCAGTGACTCCTTCTCCTAATGCTCCAGAAGTTTATGAAATATCTGATATCTCATCTCCTCATATGGATGAAATATAAGAATACATTTGAATCTCTGATATTGAAGAAAAATACTGCTGCACTTCCCTACAAACATTCACCAGTGATTTTCCTTTGAATTATGTGCAAAATTTGCCAGTAATTGCTTCCAAAAGTGAAGAGGAATTTGATTTTTCTCTCTCTAATGTTGTTTCTGGTGTGAAAATATGTAATACCTTGGATATTTTGGAAGAAATATCAGAATATCATAGTGATCCATTCACTCCCATTAATCTAGATCTTCCATAAATTCTTGGAGGATTGCATGCACCAAAATTCAGAATTTTGAAGAAGAAGAAAGCTGTGCATCCACCGTCTCGGTTGACCATTTCTTTGGATATGATATGAACCTTATTGGATCTGATATGATATTATTTGGATATGATATGATATTTCTTGGTTTAATATTTCAAATTCATAATCTTTCAGTACTGCTTGTAATTGTTCTCATCAACGGTGTGAAGAAACAAGTACCGCAAGTCTCCTACAAAACTGTTGTTGGGGATTTGATTTCATTTCATAGTTTTGGATCTGTTGTGAACCTATTAATATATGATTTTCTTTATGATATGATATTATTTGGTTCATATTTTGAAATCCAAGATATTTCAGTCATGCTTGTAGCTGCTTTCACCAATTCCAATGTGAAAAATCAAGTACTGCAATTTCTCTTCAAAACTACTGCTGGGGATTTGGTGTTAGTTTCCTCTTATGAGATTGATGATATTATATTTTGTGAATAATTATATATTTTTGAAGCTATATCAGACTATGGATCTCAAACATTCGCTCTCTACAATCCCAGTGCTTCTCTACCATTGATCACATGCTCATCTCCTCATAGAACTAGTAAAGAGGATGACATTCTGCATCCGCCTGAACACTTGCTCCTAACACTTGGGAATGATTTTACCACTCATGGTTTGCTTTTCATGGCTGAAACATATCATTTTATTGAGTCTTCCTCACATGTTTTGAATCCTTAAGAACCTTTTCTCACTTATTAGTTGATTTCAGTTTCTCTACATGGGTCCAGTCTTCATTCGGTAGCTATCTATATTTCGGATTTAGTTGAGCATATCATTCTTCTTCCAAAGAGTAAGATTCCTCTAGACATAATTATGGATATATTCTCATTCCATGCCCCAGGATACCTGTGCACAGAAGAACCATATTGATCCTGGTTCTTCCTGCTTAATTAGAGGGGGGGGGGGGGTTCCCATGTGGTTTTTTCCCCAACTCCTTGTATTGAGAAATTACTTTAATTTACTTGATGTAATGGGTGACCTATGGTCTTAGTTACAAATACCCACATATTTTCCAAGTTAGCATTCAAGGGGTTTGCTAGGATTATTAATCCTCCCTTGTCCAATTTGGTCATATGTCTAAATCAGGAGTCATGTCTAAATCGAGAGTCCATCCAGTCTATTTTTAGTCACTAGCACCATTGGGTCCACTTGACCTAATTGGGGCACATATTCCAGTTACTAATTGTGGGTAACCCTAATTGAGGCCTACTTCCACTGATTTTACTTGCATGCATTAGTTTGGGAGCCTCCTAGATCAATCCCTACAATTTAGGAGCCACTAGGAGTGCCAATACCAACCTTCATAAGTTGAGTTCAGTTAGTGACTAGGCAAGCTGAGTTAGGAGTCAATTACATTCATTTCTAGTCTTGTCGATTCAGTTAGCGCTATGTTTTCATGGATGCATGTAGGAGAGGCACATTTCTCACCTACCACAGTCAGTTAGCCTCAGTCAACACTAAAGTAGACACTTGAGTTGTGTTTTAGAAGTTCATTGAACTCTGTTAATGGTTTAGACAAGGTCAGTTAACTATTGAGTCCTACGACAGTGATTTAGACAAGGTCTTAGTTACCTACAGTCAAGTAGAGTCTAATCAATTCAAATTTCCTCATGTGTATTTGAATTGCATGTGGCTATTTAATCCATTGTACTTCATTGTAAATATTATCTAATTACTCTTTGATTAATGAAAAGAATTCACAGCTGCAAGCCATTTTTGCACTATTTCATTCTTTAATAACCGAGTAAATTGTGTGATCTATCTTGTGAGTTGTGTGTTTTTCCACACATCTATGTGCTCAATTTAATAAACAAGACAAATAATATGTGGTAAAATTTTTAGATCTTGATTCATTACTATCTCGTAGTTATACCTTCAAGAAGTTAGGGTTTCTAACTACCCAAAAGCTAGTCTCAAACAAGTGTTCTAGGGAAAATGTTATATCTAGAGCATATGAGATACAAATTGAGTGAGACCTATTCCATCAGAAATAAGATGGACCAAATTAATGGTGTTAAAGTTTCCAGTCTCAGATAAGAAATATTGGACACGTGGAATACCGTACAAGTTCTCTCTTCTTAAAGGACATAACATAATAAGTTTTGCGAGATTTGCAATAATTTTTTATTGGCACACCCAAATTAGGTCATAATTGTTGCATCATAAAGAAGACAAACCAGAGTACCTATTT
This sequence comes from Pseudotsuga menziesii, assembly GCA_001517045.1. NCBI lineage: Eukaryota > Viridiplantae > Streptophyta > Pinopsida > Pinales > Pinaceae > Pseudotsuga > Pseudotsuga menziesii. The sequence goes on along the minus strand of LPNX010175732.1, from coordinate 570,815 downwards.
TAGGGATTTCAACATCATATACAAAATATTGGACCCATGTAATACCTTACAAGTTCAATCTCCTGAAAGGACAAAAATAAAAATTGTTAGGACATTTAAAATAAATTTTCACTAGAGAATACGAATTAGGTGAGACCTACGGAATAATAAAGAGGACATATCATGATATAACAATCCAAAGTTTCATACCCATAGGAGATGGAATTCCAATTTTACCTTAGTTCCAAGTCGGCCCTAAAACAATCATCCAATCAGGGTTTGAAAAATGTGTTATGGGGAAAACGATCAAATGTAGGGCATGCGAAATCCAAATTGAGTGATACCTATTGCATCAAAAGGAGGACAAAACAAGGTATCTATGGTGGATATTTTGAAAACATATCAGAAATATTGAACACTTGGCATACCATAAAAGTTATTTCTTCTGTATAGACCAAAAATAAGAAGTGTTGGTACATTTTTAATAACTTCATATTGGAGCATCCAAATTAGGTTAGGACTATGACATCAGAAAGACAACACATCAAGATATAATAGGCTGAATTTTTAGACCTAGAGGAGCTAAAAATTTAAATTTATCTTAGTCCAATTAGGCCATAAAACAATCTTCCAATCAAGGTTTGAAGAAGGAAAATATATAGTTCAAGCAGTGGTAGATCACATAGAGAACCGACAAGTAGTTCTCCAAATATTTAAGATGTCCAAAAACATGATGATACAATAGGTATATCAACAACACAATCATATGAGTTTTGAAGAAGGAAAAATCATATGGGTACTCGAAAAATAATTGAAACAAGGACTAAACAACTATGAAATCAAACTGTTATTGCATACCTCATCAAGTGGAAGAAATTACTACCTATAGATTCAACATGGGAAGATGAATCCTTCATATAGATGCATCCACAACTACCCAAGTGTTGAGGACAATTTTTTTCTAAAGGGGAGGGGCATGTTAATCCTTAAATGTTGGCTACATTTCCTCTATAGTGTGACACATTACCCCTTATATTGTGGTGCATTACATATTACGGATGTTGCCTTGGGTTTATTAGAGGGTCTATTAGTTGTGTTGAATGAAGTTGTCATTGAAGTCAAAAGGAGTTCAGTAGTGACAAAGGAATAAGTGATGACATGATGGTAGGGAAAGCGATGGCATATGTGATGAGGATGGAAAGACACATGAGAGGATTCAGCAAGGGGATAAAGTTCGATCAAGATAAATATATTGATCGATCCTTTGATTAATCAACGTAGGGTCTTGGAATTGCAATCAACTTATTTAACAGAGGTTGGATGACTCAGATTGCATCAAGAGATTAGATCGACGGCAAGAAAAGGATCCAAAAATTAAATGTGCATGGAAAATAACATTCCAGAGTGCCAAAGTGAATTTTTGGGTTTGATAATTGATCAACGGAGAAGGAGTATTTCACAAAGCGATCGACGGTTCACAATATTTGTGGAAGATGAATGGAAGAAGCAATATCAAGAAAATTTGAAATGCAGATATGCAATGTGGAAAGAATGGGAAATGTGCAATCCGCAAAATATGGAAGAAATCTTGCAGAAGACAAATTGTGGAAATTATTTTTAGAGAAGTCGAAATTCACACCCGCAAACTGCAATCTGAATTTGTAGAAGGAATGAGTTCCCGCAAATTGCAGAAAGGTTAAATGTGGCAAGGTAGTTGCAAAAAAATATCATTGCAAAAAGGTAAATATGGAAAGGTTAATTGCAGAAGTTTAATTGAGGAAAGGTAGTTGTGGATAGGATCATTGGAGAAGGTCATCTAAATAGAATTACTGAAGATCGTGACTGATAAATCTAAATAGAATTAACAGAGAGGTAATTTTGAATTACTTTTCATCTATGAAGATTCACGATGAAGATACGTGGCTGTTAGATGAATAGATACATTTTTTAGGGTATTTAAACAAAGCTTTAAATCTTAAAATAGTTTTCTATAAACATTCAATTGGTATATCGATTGGTGTAGAGATGTCAGAGATTGAATTAACATACCAGGGTGGAAGGGTGGTGCTAGGAAAGGATACATGCATGCAAGGGGGTCGTAGCCTCCTTCAAGTGGTAGCTGGTAAATAGGGTTTCATAGCATCCTTTCAGCAGTAGTTGATAAATAGGGTGTCGTAGCATCCTTTCAGTAGCAGTAGCAGCTGATAAATAGTGTGTCACAACAACTAATAAAATAGGGGGTCATATCCTCCTTCCAGTAGTTACTGGTAAATAGGCTGTAGTACCATACTTGTTTGTAGTATCAAGAAACAACTATTTGTAAATATAATTTTTTAGTAATAGGAAGTATTGGTGGTTTACCCAATTGGGATTCCATGATAAATTTGTGTTCTGTTTGTTTTTGTTGATCATTTGTGTTAATAAATAAATTAAAAGTGGTTCTAATTGTTAAATTTTATCAATATGAATTCACCGCCCCCCCTCTCAGTATTGTCCAATATTCCATCAAGTTGTTATTGTACACCTTTGTATCATATATATAGGAAGGAGATATTTTCATTTTAGTCATCATCGTATATTGTCTTGTCTTATGTACTTAGTACATTGTGTAAGGAGGTTCCTACTTTGAACATGACTAATATTCATCTATGTTATTCATTATTAAGGAGTGGATACTTTCTCCTAGTCTATTTCTACCATTTTTATGCTATTTTTGGGACATGGTTGCATAACAATATCCTATCCTCATGAGGAGAAGTTGGATTTATCCATATCAATCTCAATTTAGAAGCTGCATCGTTACATTCTTCTGAGTCAAACCAAATTCATCACAAATTTGAACAATATATTGTATCTTTTGAATTGTCACCTTATCTAAGGTCGTAGTTCAAAATGGATCATTATGCTTCAAGACTATGAACTCAAGTCTGTTACCCTCAATAACACCAAGGTTTTGTATTTTCTGTAGCTCATCATGAATTTACCAACCATGTTTGTGTTGTCCCCTATCACTGATCACCTACCGAATGAACATTTGTCCAACATAACTTCCTATGATCCTTGGTACAGGGACATCCTCATGTATATTTTTACCCAAAATGTTGATCCTCACCTTAACCATGATGATCGTATCCTTATCCATCATCAGTCCCCCCTTGACATCATACATTTCAAACCATCAACCAGGATCAATCAAAATGAAAAAACCTCATTTTTTGCATTAGGTCACACTCTTGTAAGAGAACCAAGCAACCTAGGTCACACCTAATTACAAGAAACAAACAACTGAGGTCACACCTTTTCTCAAGATAGGTGCAACTTAGGTCACACATGTCTCTCAAATAAGTGTGACCCGGGTCACATTTGTCTAATAAGAATGAGCAACTCGAGTCGCACTTAATCCTATATGTGCAACCCAACCCTAAAACCCTTGAGAGGTTTTTCAAGGTCCCTTAACTTCCCAAATGCAGAAAATAAATGGACAAAACTTTTGAGAAGCTTGAGACCACTAAATTGAATCTTTCAGAACCCAAAATCAACGGTCGAATTAGGAGAAATCAACACTTGAAAATATGGTCTCTCCACAAAAATCCAATAATGAACAATGAAAATAACACTTGGAGTGGTGGGACCCATCCCTATTTAAGTACTTCTTGTTATAAAAACAAGATAACAGAGAAATAATAATTAAACAAGATGCAAATATTAAAACATATAGATATTACATGAAAGACACCGATATAACGATGTTCACCCAAAATGGGCTATATAGACATAGAAATTGTCAATCCTTTATTATTATACCATCCAACAAAAATGAAGGGATACAACATGAAACAAACCCACTATAGTTCCTCTTCACTCTCTCATAGTCTCTCTCACACAATCACATAGATTATTTTACAATTCTATAATACAATACACAATTGTATTACAATGATTTCCTTTTATAGGGGGATTACCATGGAAAAATACCATGGGTCACCCAATACATGGTCTCATAAATTATTGGCCATGGGGGGACGATGTCCCCTCGTACCCCCTTGCTGGGACACACGTACAATAAAATTGGGGTACAAATGCGACTGAACATAACATCTCTAAATCTGGAAGATCATGCTCCACAACCAACAATCTCCCACTTGGATACTGATCAAAACAACTCCACTGCAGATACACTTGTTGGACTATGCTCTGAGCCTTAGACCTGGAAAATTTGTCTTCGTCACGTTCATGCTTGAAGGCCAACTGAAACCGAGAAGGAACTTAGTTTATCTCTAGTTACTACCTTTGTCAACACGTCTGCAAGATTATGTGTAGTATGTGTCTTTTCCAACATTAACAATTCATCTTCCAGATTAGATCTTATGAAATGGTACATGAGATGCATATTTTTAGTCTTCGAATGAAAGGTTGATCTATTTTCAAGATGAATGGCACTCTAGAGGTCACTATACAACATGTCATTCTTTTTCTTCTTACCTAATTCCCTCATGAACCTCTGCAACCAAATAATCTCTTTACTACCATCTATAGCAGCAACATACTCTGATTTTGTTGTTGAAAGTGCAACAACATATTTTATTTTTGAAATTCAACATATTGTTGTTTCACCTATCGTAAAGACATACCATGTGGTGCTCCTCCTTCTTTATTTATCACCTTCCATATCTACATCAACATATCCCTATAGAATAATGTACAAACCTAAAAAACATAATGCATGAGAAGTGGTACCTCTCAAATACCTGAGAATCCATTGTACTTCCCTCCAATGCTCTTTACTTGTATTTTTCATATACCTTCTCACAACTCCAACTGCATGTGTGATATACAATTTTCTGCACACCATAGCATACATCAAGATGCCAACTGTTGATGAATAGGGAACCTCGAACATGTATTCTATCTCCTCCTAAGTCTTGGGACACATCCTTACTTATTTTGAAATGGCTGGCCAAAGGTGTACTAACTGATTTTGCATTCTTCATTCTAAACCTCTTCAACACCTTTTCTATGTACTGACCTTGAGACAATGTCAATTTACAATTTTTCTTGTCTCTTGTTATTCTCATACTAAGGATTTGCTTTGCAACACCCAAATCATTCATGACAAATTATTTAGCTAGTTTCCTTTTGAGAACATTTATATCCTACATGTTAGACCCTGCAACAAGCATGTCATCCACATACAATAACAAGGTAATATGTATTCCATTATCTAGCCTCTTGAAATAAACACAGTGGTTAGAATTACATTTACTATAACACTGATCTGTCATAAACTCATCAAATTTCAAATACCACTATCTTGGAGCTTACTTCAAGCCATACAAGATCTTCTTCAACTTGCAAACCAAATTCTCCTTCCCTTTGACATCATACCTCTACGGCTACTGCATATAAATCTCTTCCTCCAAATCCACATGGAGAGAGGTCGTTTTTACATCTAACTGTTCAAGATACAAATCTTCTACCACCACTAGACTTAAAATACTCCTAATTGAAGTAATTTTAACAATAGGATAAAATATTTCATCAAAATATATACCTTTCTTTTTTGCGAACCCCTTTACAACAAGTCTAGACTTGTACCACTTCTTTCCTCCTTCTTCTTCCTTCAACCTATAAACCCATTTATTCTGCAATGCTCTTTTACCTACAAGAAACTCAACCAAATCCCAATTCTGGTTTCTTACCAATGAGTCCATCTTCTCATTCATTCCTTGCTCCCACTTCTTTTTAATTTCCACATGCATTGGTTCTTCATAAGATTCTGGTTTACTAGAATCAATCATCAATAAATAATACAGTGAAGGGGAGAATTGTTTAGGGGGTCTTCTTACATTTGCAGGAGTTTGGGGTACCTAATGCTATTGATTTTCTAGTACCTTTAGAACTTCATTTTCTTTGATTTCATCAAGCATTGTGTACTCTATGTTTTCATTTTCCTCTTTCTTTCCCTGCAACTGATCTTTGTACGTAACCTTTTCATTGAATACTACATCTCTACTCCTAATGTTTTTTTTTAATTTTCATAATCCCATAAGTGATAACCAAAATCATCAATCCCATATCCAATAAAGGTGAATTTCTTGGATTTAGCCTCAATCTTTGTTCTATTTTGTTTTTCAATATGAACAAATTCTTCACAACCAAAAGTTCTCATAAATGAGTAGTTTACCTTTTTACCTATCCATTCATCCTCTGGAATCCCACCATCGAAGTTGCTTGAAGGCCCTTTGTTTATTAAATAAACAATAATACCTACATCATCAACTCAAAACTATAAGGTAATCCATACATCCAATCTCATACACCTTGCACACTCCATGATCATCCTATTCATCCTTTCTGACACACCATTTTCTTGTGGTGTTCCTGGGGCTGTCTCCTCTCTACAAATCCCATGGTATGAATAGTAACTATCAAACTCTGTGCTGCAGTATTCACCTCAATTATCATATCTAAGACATTTCAACCTTTTCCCTATCTCATTCTCAACCAAATATTTCCACTTCTTAAAAGTCGCAAATGTAACGTCCCCGACCCTCCGACTGGAGAAGAGAACGCTACTAACACCAAACAACGGGCAAACAACCCCCATGAACACAAACAGGGATACATGCTGATATTAAAAACTTAACATAATGCATACTAAGATGCATAAAACATACAAGGATACACAGTTACTCAACATTCAGCGGAAGCAACACACACACATTCCAGCATTTAACATGTTCATCATAATTCATGGGATAGTAGATATAAGTGTAGAGATGAGACAGTCAGGAGTACTTATCTTTTAATGAAGAACTCGCCTCGCAAGCAGCTACATCGCTGCAATGTTCCACCCAACCATAGGCTAGCGTGCTCATCAATCTCTCAGTAACACTGCCACCCCCGAGCTGGGCATGATTCCTCAAGGAGTAAGGGTCAATGCAGGCTTACACATAGCCAAGGTACACAAATCAGCTAAGCAAACCACTGCATACCGCAGCAAAATAGTCCCACTCTCAACAGTCCGAAGACCAACCACTGCATACTACAGCAAAGCAATCCCTTCACAGCTCTGTGAAGAAGGTGAGGACAATCGGGTGACAATCCCAAACAAAAGGTGAAACATAGTTCCAGTCCACAAGACAACTTAGGGTTGTTCTTGGCCCTAGCGTGGCCAAAACCACTCAATAGCAACCCAAAACTAAGGTACATCAATAGCCACAAACTCACAATGAAACGATGGCAACATTACATAGCCTGCAATTGGGAAAGAAGCCAAACTCTCAGCATAGACATGGGGAAAACTCATCCAATGGATGTGGCAATCAACAGCCAACCAATATCCACGAGCCCATAGCACACACCATTCCCAATGTAATGGCTGGAGAACTTACACAGGCAGAAAGGGGGAAAGAACAAACTCTCAACCTGTGCGTAAGAGGAAAAGACACAGCCCAAAATGGAAGAAGGAAACACACACACAGTCCGAGATGGAAGAAGAAATCGGACTCTCAACAACATCCAAAAATCATGGAAAGAATGACAGCAACCCAAATCGTGGGTTAAACCAATAGCAATCCAGAATTTTCATGGATGAAAACCATGGCTATTTCACATACACAGCAGAAATCGTGCCCTTGAGGCCGCTCTTCTAGCTCATTGCATGCACAAAACCAAAGGAGAACCCCCAACCGGTGCGTGAGGAAAATGATGGGAAAATTGTGTGTGAGGAAAATAGAACGTCTCTATGTGCATCCCTGCGTGAGAGTGAACCCCCCCAAAAAAATGGAGAGAATGGCCTCGTGGAGAGAATGGTTGTTGAGGTTGCTTGCCAATGTGAGGTAAGCCTGCTGGTGGAGTGTGCGTGTGGGAAAGGACTGACAGTCCTACCACACTCCACTCCCAGCCATAACTGCCTCAACTACTCAACAAAATATTAAAGTGGGAGTGGGATAAGACAAGGAAAGATGGGAAAATCAAACAGGGTGGTAACACATGGATTTCCCCCCCATAACCCAAGGTTTGACATCCCCCCCCTTATCCTTTGGAATCATGCCCTTTTCATTTTAACGTTGCACCATCGTAGCTGGTTGTAGGTTTATTTTAATTGATGTGCATATTTACATGATGCCAAACTATAATGTGCCGGATAGCATGATATACCATCGGCAACTATCCCTTTTGCCGAAACATACACAACCAAATCGATGGTGGGGCTTTTTCCTTTAGCTCCTCACCACGATTAATTACATTTTATACATCAGGCAAACGGGGTCAAAACCGGGGTGTTACAGAAAACACATTAGATTTATGTCTAATCCAATAAACCCAAGTTTTCTAGGTTCATCATCAATAAAAGTAAAATAATAATGAGATACACAAAGAGATTGTGCTTGAGCCAGTCCCCATACATATGTATGCACAAGCTCTAACTTTTCACTTTTCTTCTATTTCCCAATGCTTAGAAATATAACTCTCTTATGTTTTCCATAAACATGGTTTTCACATAATTCCAAATTTACCTACTTCAGATGTGGAAGCAATTTCCTTGAGTGAAGAATCTGCATGCCCTTCTCACTCATGTGGCCAAGACTATGATGCCATAATATTGCACTTGTTTTTGTGGATGCTACAGAGATAGAATAATCAGTCTTGTGAGGACATAAATACAACATACCTATCCTATCTCATTTTTCTATTACCAATTCTCCTTTAGTGATCTTCCACCACATTTTTACAAACGTAGACAAACAACTATTATCTCCTCACTACCCTATTGAGATAAGATTTATTTTCATAGCAGGAATATGCCTTGTTGGAAAGGGATTGGGGTAAGTTGTGTAGCATCGCGGATGCTGCACAAGCTCAGAAGCCACCGTGCAAGACAAGGATAGCGTGCAAGGCGGAAGATATACTACTCTTTGAATATTTTGTGTCACTTTTTGTATTCTTGGACCTTATTTTATAGATATTGGTCATTAGCTGGTAGAATTAGTTAGGAGTTAGTTAGAAGTAGACCATGAATGTAAAGGTGCAAGCCTATAAATAGATGAAGAATTGTGAATGTAAGTAGATAGATCTATAAATCTATGTGAGTGAAGCACTTAGTTATGATCATCGATCTAAATCTTTTATTTATGACTGAGAGTTAAATTTACTGTTTGTTTGGATTTGTGATTTACTGCACAGAAGTAACATGAAGTGATGAGGTTGATCTGAATTACTATTATTTTTTCTGACTTTTTCTATTTCTGTAATCCACTGATGGGTATGCACAACATGGATCTATGATGCAATGTTTAATTCTTATGAATGATATTATTTTCGTAGATATGTTGTGCAACAGTATGATTATTTCTGTTACATTATGCTTCTGCTATGAATAAATGATGTGACCTATTGACTAGTGATGATGAATGGTTCTATGAATGAGTAGGTGACTGGTTAGATTTAATAGATAGACAAATGAAGTACCGATGCCCATAATCCTCTTCTTTTCTATAGAAACTTGGTTCTATCAGCCCTCCCTTGAACATCTCAAGTGAGATTTCATCTGCTCTATGGGTGTTGCTGGACCAGGTAAAACCTGTCTGGGCTGATGCTCAGGGAGATCGCAGTGAGTTGAGTGTCGACAGAGTGGAACCCCTATCGACTAGGTTTTGTTGGTCGAGGTTTGAGCCAACAAATGGTTTCGTTTTTGGGACCTTATTGCAACTGAAAAGAGGGTATGTGGAATCCAATGCGATCAAAAACTCAAGAGTGGATGTGGCATTTGACGAAACCAGATATTTAATATTGGCTTGATCAGAAGCTATGACAATTTGCTAAATTAGAAAATTAGAACCTTGAACTAACAAAAGATAAGTGGTTTGTGAATTACATACACAATGGTCCTCACGAGTATTTTTTCTGTGAGTTTCCCATCATACAGTACGAGTGGTTGGCACAATTCACATACAAGAAGATAAATTTCCAATGAGGTGAACCAACATCCTGGACCCCTAAATTGATCAAGGAGCTACAAGAGACTGACAACAGAGCATCGCGATCTGTTGAGGTTTGGATGGATAGTATCCTAGAAGGATATATCACTGAATTTGCAGTCGACACTAACAATTCCTACAACGAAGAAGAAAGGGAATTTTTCAATGGACCCAGAGGTAGGTTTTAATTGTCTCTATAGTTGTCAATTAAAATGCTTGTCTATGAAAAGGGTATATAGAAGATGCACCTAGAGTAGTAGAACTATGGTGTGCGGAGGCGGTGGATACTGCGATTAAAGGGGGGTGACAAATGGGAAGATAAGGGGTATATGGGTGCAAGTTTCGATGAGACTGTGAGGGAAGCCGAGGAAGAAAGTGGTTGTATGAGGGGAGGAGAAAGTTTTCTATAAGAGAAGAGGCATAGGACGAGGGAAGGTCCTGCTATGATCGAAACGCAAAATCACAAAGGACAACCACACAGGACAAAGCGACCCTAGAGTGACAAAGAGGATGACCAGACCCCAAACTACACCCAAGATAGCATTAAGATCAAACCCTAGCAAAAACGTACCCATGCCTTCGTGCACCACTTCAAAATCAGGGAGAAACACAAATTCCGTGTCAACTTTCCCAACATGTCAACATTATTCTAGTAGTAGATCAGCATCTGCAGGAAGAAGGCCCAGGATGGAGGGCGATGACACCAAGTTACCTTTGTTTCATATATGGGAATGGAAATGACGATCCCAAGCAGTATTGGTTTCTCTGTGAGGTAGTATGGATTGTTAGATAAGCCATCTATGATTATGTCAAGAAGGGCCAATTGGCGACTACTATGTGGGGTCATGTGATAGATTGGTACATGAAATTTATATAGGTTCCTACGTGGACCCCTGCAAAAACAATGGATGAAGTTCGAAAGGGACTGATCGAAGAATTTCGGAAGCCTAAATCTGAGGCGCAATACATTACTGAGTTGAAAGAGATCAAGCAGTTTCTGAATGAGACTATTTGGGATTTCAATCAAAGATTTAAGACGTTGATGGCATGAGTGAGCTTTGAGATGAGTTATATTCATCATAAAGAGTGGTTTATCATAGCCTTGGTACCTCATATTTGGAAACCATTGATGTGGCAGAAGATCACGACACTGAGCAAGGATATGGAGATTACGATGAAGTTAGAAGCTTCACCGGTTGGAGATAATGCAGCTAGTATGAACCAAATTCAGGTGCAACTGGAAAACTTGATTCTACAATTGCAAGACAATAAGAAAGGGAAAGAGAATCACAAATATCTTTGGTGCACTCATTTTCATGCAGATGGACACACTAAAGATACCTACCCTACCTTCCAAAATTATCTTATATCTAGGGCACCGAACCCACTAATTTGTGGCAGTGTACCATGGTGTCACATATGTCAAGTCTATGGGCACCGACGTGAAGAGTGTAGCTACATGCAGAAGATAGTGTCAAATCCATCCAACCTACATTGTTCCTTTTGTAGATTAGTGGGGCATGAATATAAATAATTTCATTCATATGATCTGCTTCAAGAAAGGAAATATGATTCATACCTCATGAAGGGTGAAGATCATCACATAGTACAACAACCACAAATAAAGCCTTAGGTGGTACACTCTCAACCACAACTACAGTATACACCACCGCTGCAAATGCAATTTATACCATCCCAGCCATAGCCATAGTATGCACCGCAGCCACAATTTACGCTGCAGCCGTAGTACAATCAAATGGAGATGCCTCAACCGTAGTCGCAGCATGTTCAAGGTGCATAGTATGTTTAGCAGCAGCCGAATCCCCTACCGCAATATATGTCTCAGCCGCAGTATCAGCAGCAAGGAGGATTTCGCAGAGGATTTCGAGGAAGGGGAGGAGGCTTTGGAACAGGAGGAGGATGAGGTTGCGGATCAGTCTAGTGTTATAATTGTGAGGTATTTGGGCACTACCAGAGGGACTTCCCACACTTGCAGTGCTTGTGTACATATTTCATGGTGATCGATCATAATGTTGAAAACTTCCCACATCTAATCGCAAGATGGCAGGTTAGGAACGTTCCCCTGTTGCAGAGCTAGAATCAGATACAGACTCAGAATCAACGGCAAAAATAGAACCAGTTGGAGAGCTAGACCCAAAATCAATTTCCATTAAAAAATCATACTGTGAATCAATCGACGAACCCTCCATTGAACCAGAATCCGCCACTGACTCAGAATCCATCAATGAACCAAAATCTAGGGTCGACGGCTGGGACGATCTCAGCAGATCCCAGAAATGCGGATGTTGACATTGTCATTGTCACCTACGCAGGAGCCACAACAGGAGAGGATGGTCCATTCCCACATATTTTATTGGCTAGACAGAAGAAGGTGCCATTTGATATTGCAACTAAGAAGGAGACATTTTTTGGAGCCTGGGGTGCGATCAGAAGAAATCTTGGTAAGTCACCTGTTTATGAAATGCCTTCTGCCTTTTATTCTTCACTGGAGGCAGGACCATCACAATAGCATGGTACCTTGCATCACTTATTTAAGAATTGCTTATCACTATTAAGAGATCCATATGCTTTAGCCGAGATTGAAAATTTGTTGTACCGCCCGCGTATGGAATGGAAGGATTCTGTGGTGAACTCTTTACACAAGAAAAATACAGGAAAGGAGATGCGCATGAACATTCAGATTGGGGACTATGAATTTGATTCATTCATCCTAGATCTGGGATCTAATGTGAATATCCTAACAAAGTAGACCTCGCAGAATATGGGGATGCCGACATTGGGTTTGTCCCCTATGCAATTGCAATTTTCTAATCAAGCTAAAGTGCAACCAATCGGATGAGTATCCAACCTAGTTGTGGGCGTTGAAGGTATGAAAAATTATGCCAAATTTGTTTTGATTGAAGTTGTTAATGGCAAAGGCTCCTATCCCGAACTACTAAGGATTGGATGGGATAAGGACAATATGGCGGTGATTAACTTCAAGAAGAGGATGATGACATTCAAGAATCAAGATATTGGATTCATTGCACCTATGGATCCCAATGAAGGAATGCGCTACATTGAATCGGTAAATGACGAAGTTGTTAGGGGATGGGATCATGCTTACAACATCTCTGAAGATTATATCCACCCCACTTCCAACGGAGAGCTCGGTTGGCACAGCACTAGTTCTGCATCTTTAGATTCTGAGGATGCGCTATAAAATAGGCAAAACCACATGCATGAGGTATCATTTAGGAAGTTTGGTTTGATCACGCATTCACTACGCCATGTCGTGACTGAGATTGTAGAATTACCGGTTTATGAAGGACTACCTGAACTTTCCATATTCTTAATGTAATTTGAAGAAAAGGTCTCGAAACCGTAGCGACTGTTGGTGATGGAGGAAGCATTGAAGGCTACTCCATCACGTTGGTGGGAGACTAATAGAAAGACAATTACTAGACGGGTGCAGTATCGATGGTTGATGAACGTTCTCTTTGGAAACACAGAGGTGTATCATTCTGGGAGGTATGATGGATGAAACAACCCTAGCGGTCATTTGATGGAATGCCAAACATTGTAGGCATCACAACCAAAGGCCGAATGGGTCCATGCCTTTATTCATACCTTGGATGAAATCCCAAGATCGTGGTATGTATTAGCGGAGCTGTGCAGAGAAATCACTACTTGGGAGGAGCTAACAGTTTGCTTTGTGCAGAGGTTTAGCTTCGCAAATGCCAATCCTGATGTCCATAATGCATTGCAGATTATTTTTGATGTCGTACTAAAAGTCGTACCGATTGCATATCTCATGGACCAACATGTGCATTGCCACATAAAATCGATGATGGAATGCTATAATGTATCTGGTGAACCTGAGGATGATGATGAGCTACAGAATATCAATATTCCAGAGACAGAAGGGAGTAGGGATATCGCAGCACCAGACATACTGAATGACCCCATGAATCAACCGCTAAAGATTAGAATCTGAAATTTGCGAGTGTCAGGGACTACTGGGACAAGGATACCATGGCAAATATCATAGATCTGTTGCACGAATTTCAAGATCTCTTTCCAAAAAATATCTCAAAAATGAAGGGGATAATGGGTGATCTAGGCAAGATGAATATTTCATTAAATCCAGATGCAGAACTCGTAAGACAGAGCTTGTATTGCTTGAATCCATGATATAACGAAAGATTCAAAGATGAACTTTACCAAATGTTGGAGGCTAGAATCATTGTGTCAGTGTAATAATTGGAATGGATCAGTCCCATAGTGGTCCAAGATAAGAAAAATGGCGAAGTTCAAATCTACATTGACTTAAGAAAATTGAATGATGCATGTATGCATGACCAATTTCCAACACCATTTACATATGAGGTACTTGAAAGAGTAGGCGATCAGGAGATGTACTCTTTTACCGATGTATTTTCTAGTTATCACCAGATCAGAATCACCAAGGAACATCGACATAAAATGACATTTGTCAGTGAGTGGGGCTGCTTCCAATACACGATGTTGCATGTTGTTGCTGAAGAATGCGCCTACAATCTTTTCTCGAGTTGTTGTGGCAGAATATAAATATTTCATTCAGAAGTTCCTGCATGTATATATGGATAATTGGACAGTATATGGACTAATCAAGGATCATTTGTAAAACCTTTGTCTGATGTTGGAAAGGTGTCAACAGCATCAGATCATGTTGAACTCCAAGAAGTACATTCTTTGTGCACCTTTTGGGATACTGTTGGGTCACATTGTGTGCAAGCAAGGATTATTGGTTGATCCTACAAAGATAGCACTCATTTTGAGCTTACCACCATCGACCAATATGAATATGCTTTGGGTGACACTAGGGCACACTAGGTACTATCAAAAATTCATTAGAGGATATGCTACAATTACTTCCCCTATGGATAAACTACTAAAGAAGGATGTTGTCTTTGTAAGGAGTCTAGAATTCCAAAGTAGCTTCAACACGCTAAATCCCAAGATGGCTTACGTTCCAATACTTGTATTCCTAGATTGGAACAAAGAGTTCCACATGCATGTTGATGCCTCTTCTGTTATGCTAGGAGTAGTGTTCATGCAACCAGATGAAGGAGACCTGGATCACCTGATTTCTTTCGCTTGTCAGAAGTTGTACTTTGATAAGAGGAACTACACAACCATAGAGCGACAAGTTCTGGCAATGGTCTATGCACTGCAGAAATTTAGACATTACCTTCTAGGCGGGAACTTCAAAATGTTTACTGGTCATTCTACATTGAAGTATCTAGTCAATAATCCTATGTTGGGGGGGACGGGAGATATGTTGATGGCTACTTCTCTTTCAAGAGTTTAATTTTGAAATAATTGTGAAGTCGGGTCGCTTGAATGTTGCCCCTGAACATTTGTCCAGAATTGAGACAGGTGAAGAGCCTACTAATATTGAAGATGGACTTCCTAATGCGGAGTTATTCCGAGTTGACATGGAAGATGACCATTATGCTCCAATAATCCATTTTTTGGTGACAGGAGTTGCACCAGATGAAGTAAAAATAACCATCCAGTAATCAAGGCCTCAGACTTCCAGTTGATTGCTGGGAAGTTATACAGGCTTGGACTTGATGAAATCTTGCGGCGATGTGTCCTACCACCTAAACAAGGGAAGATATTAGCACAAGCTCATATGAGAATCATTGGGGGACACTATGAAGGGCACATAATGAAAAGGAAGGTGCTTCCTGCACGTCTCTGGTGGCCTACATTACACAATGATGCAAAAGATTATGCGCGGGCCTACGATGTCTTTTAACGCACTAGGAAACCATCATGGAGATATGAGATGATGCTAGTACCGCAGGTAACTTTACAACCTTTTGATAAATGGGTTATGGATTTTGTGGGTCCAATCCACCCACCTGGGAAGAGAACTGGTGCATGGTACATAATTATAGCAACCGACTACTTGACGCAATGGGCAGAGGCTACACCAGTCGTGGACTGCATCGCTTCGATAGTAACAATATTTCTATTTGATAACATTGTGACATGATTCAGATGTCCAAGGATATTGATGATCAACTAAGGCATCCACTTTATCAATCGTACGGTAAGAGCATTGACGGAGGAGTTGTAGATACAACATAAGAAAAGTACACCATATCATCCATAAGCAAACAGGACGGTGGAGGCGTTCAACAAGATATTGGAGCATGCGCTTACAAAGATATGTAACGCTAACCAAGATGTTTGGGATTTGAAAATTCCAGCGGTACTATGGGCATATCGAACCACTTGAAGAAAATTGATAATATAGACACCATTTAAATTGGTATATGGGAAATAAGTAGAGGCATGGATGATGACGCAACATTAGAGGAGTGCGCAACATAGTTTATACAACTTGAAGAAGACTGTTTCATTGTGGGTTTCCATCATCGCATTGAGAAGGACCAATAGAAGACTTGGCATGATCTCCATATAAAAAACAAATAGTTTCAACAAGGAGATTTAGTGCTTCTCTACGATAGCAACTTCCTAAATCATCCAGGTAAGCTACGGATGCATTGGCTTGGTCGATATCTTATTAATTCAATTACTTCTGGGGGTTTGTTCAATTATAGCAATTAGATGGAGCGATGGTGCTAAAACCGGTGAATGGTAGTTGACTGAAGCCCTATAGGAATGCGCCGAAATCGCACAACGCTTAAGGAATTACACACTACAAAAAAAACATAGGAAGGATGAAAGGAGGAGATGGTGCACCAGGAGGGAATGGTTGCACAAATGTAGGATTCAATATCGCAGTTAGGAAACTCTGCCATGCTAGCTGTAGGGTCATGACATAGTCAAAATCAACACTAAATAAAGAGTAGTTAATATGGTTCGCCAGACAACACCGCGCACTACCGGCGGCACTGTGCCTAGATAAGGGGGTTGTGCCAAGAGAAAGGGTTGGTGCCAAAAGAAATGGGTGGCTCCAGGAGAAAGGGGACACTCCAAGAGGAAGTGATCACATGAGAGATAGTGGGTGCATGGGAGAAATTGATCGCGGGAAAGGAAGTGGAGGCACCGGAAGGAGTGACTGCGCAAAAAGGAGTGGTGGAGCAAGAGGAAGAATCAGTAGTCCCATTAGGAACATAGATCTTGTCGACTGGAGGACAGTGAGTGAATGTCATATCAGCACTCAATGAAAACCATCAAAGCAGGTGAACAACGACACTTTTAGATGTCATGTCTAATGATAGAGGATCCAAGCGGTATGTTGGAAGAATCGGCGACATAGTCAGATCATTAATGCATGATTTAGTCACAATGATGAACTGATATGACAATGATGCTATCCAATATAAAGTTGGTATTATAAGAAGATGGTTTTTCATCGAGAGAACACCAATGGGAGAAGTTGCATTGTGCGAATTTACAGAAGTGATTGAAAGGGAAGTTGAAGGAAGCTCCTCTACGTAAGGAAGAGGAAACTTACAGTGATATGCAGAGCACCATTGATACGGGGGAGACTGTGAGTGAGAATGCTTCACAAGTTGACATTGTAGAAGAAGTTACAAGTATGCGAGCTATCTCATCCAAGACAAAAGTTCCTGGAAATGTCATCCTTATCTATATTTCTCCCAGTCGGTCTGGGGCACAAACTAAGAAACCCACGAGGAATCCGAAAGGGGCCAGAGTTCTTTCCCCAGTTAACTAAGTATGCAGGAATAGGGAAATGGATTGAATGCAAGGAATGACAAGGTTGTGGAATTTGGAATGACTTTCAAGGAGGCACATAGGCATCAAAATTTGCATCTGCAGATAGTTTCCATGTAGCAGGAAACCACCCAAATAGTGATAGTGAGCACAAAGCAATTCAATGACTAGTATTTGTGGTCGAAGGAGCAAGAGAATTCTGTGAGACACGAGGTTGTAGTGGTGTGCCGATTTAAGAAGTAGTTGACCTTGGAGGAGGCAGTTGTAGCAAATTGCATAGTTAGACAAGTTCCAGGTAAATGGCACACCGTTGTCTGTGAGCAGCTTCAACACTCCAAGGTTGTTGTGCACACCAGGTCCACCTGACGTGGCTTGAGAACAAGCCACAATACTGTCTTGGGGGCCTGTTGGCAAGGGGTTGGGGTAAGTTGCACAACATCGCGGATGTTGCGCAAGCTCAGAAGCCACCGCACAAGGTGGAAGATAAACTACTCTTTGAATATTTTGTGTCACTTTTGTATTATTGGACCATATTTTGCGTACATTGGTCATTAGTTGGTAGAATCAGTTAGGAGCTAGTTAGAATTAGACCCTGAATGTAAAGGCACAAGCCTATAAATAGATGTATAATTGTGAATGTAAGTAGATAGATATATCAATCGATGTGAGCAAATCACTTAGTTATGATCATCAATATGAATCTTTTTGTTATGAATGAGAATTAAACTTACTGTCTATTTGGATCTCTGAGTCGTTGCGCAGAAGTAATATGAAGAGATGAGGTTGATCTGAATTGCTGTTATCTTTTTCTGACTTTTTTTTGTTTCTGCAATATACTGATGGGTATGTGTGACATGGATCTATGATGTAATTTTTACTTCTTATTAATGATATTAATTTTGTAGATATGTTGTGTGATAGTATGATTATTTCTGTTACATGATGCTTCTGGTATGAATAAATGATGTGACCTATTGACTAGTGATGATGAATGGTTCTGTGAATGAGTAGACTACCAGTTATATATGATAGATAGAAAAATGAAGTATTGATTCCCATAATGCTCTTCTTTTCTGTGGAAACTTGGTTCCATCGGCCCTCCCTTGAACATCTCAGGTGAAACTTCATCCGGTCTGTGGGTGTTGCTGGATAGGGTAAAACCTGTCTAGGAGATCGTGATGAGTTGAGTGTCGTTAGAGTGGGACCCCTGTAGAATTGTTTTTTTAGGTTGATTTTTGAGCCAACATGCCTTACATATTTTAGCAGCCATTACTTTCCATTATTTATCTTAATCTATACCTTACCCATTCCAACAATTTTACATGATTCATCATCCCCCAATAAAACATGTCCAAGATCACCTAGAAGATAATATTGAAATAATTCCCTATGGGATGTAGAATGACATGAACCCCTTGAGTCTACTACACAATAATCACTAGTATTATCTAGTGTAAAAATAAAATCATATTGTAACACATCATCTACTAGATTATCTTCCTAAGTAGTCTCCTTCTTCCTGTCTCCTTTCTCCTTTGGAGCTCTGTAGACTTTCTTCATATGTCCTCTCTTACCAAAGTTGTAGAACTATATCATAGTAGGAATATGCCTTACATATTTTAGCATCCATTCATTTCCATTATTTAACTTAATATGTACCTTACCCATTCCAACAATTTTACATGGTTCATCGTCCCCCAATAAACATGTCCAAAATCACTTGGAATATAATCTTGAAAGAATTTCCTATGGGGTGTAGAATGACATGAATCCCTTGAATCTACTACACAGTAGTCACTAGTATTGTCTAATGTAAGAATAAAAGCATATTGTAACACATCAGCTACTATATTATCTTCCTAAGTAGTCTCCTTCTACCCGTCTCCTTTCTTCTTTAGAGCTCTGTAGACTTTCTTTAGATGTCACCTTTTACCACAATTGAAACACTCTATCTTTCCCATTCTGGACTTGAATCTTTCCTTTCTAGAATTATTGTGATTAACTATGATCATTTATATCTACCTTTGTCTTCCCCTTCTCTCAATCGTCAATAATTACCTGATGTCTCATATGTGCTTTTTCTTTTCATTTCCTCTTTAAGAATAATGCCAACAACATCATCAAATTTAAGAGTGTTTGAACCAGAGACAAACTTACGTACAACCCTGACCAAGCCATTCCAACCTTCTAGAAATGAGCACAATATTAGAATATCCATAACGTCATCATCAAAATTCACTTTTACAAAACTTAGCTGACTACTAATCATATTAAATTCATATAAATGGTCAACAATAGATCCATCTTCTGACATCTTCATATTAAATAAACACTTCATTAGAAATACCTTGTTGGAAGCTGAGGGTTTTTCATAGAGCTTAGACAATGTGCTCATCACACCTTCCATTGTCATTTCTTTTGAAATATTGAAAAACACTGATGAAGCTAGGCACAATCATATTGTTCCCAGTTCCTTTCTATCAAGAACCTCCCATTCTTCGTCCTTCATAGTCATCGACTATTTTGTTTTTCTTCCCAATGAAAGGTATAGATCCTTCTGGTACAGATAGTCCCGCATTTTCATCTTCCATAGCTAGTAGTTTTGGTTGTTAAATTTATCGACCTTAAACTTTCCTTCTTATTCCATTTCCCCCATGGGAGCCATGAACCCTTGTTTCCTATTAGTTTACCAACCTAATAAACCTTATGGATTTGATACCAATTGTTATAAAAACAGGATCACATAGAATAACAATTAAACAAGATGAAAATATTAAAGCATAAACATATTATAAGAGAGACACCAATATAACATGGTTCACCCAAGATGTGCTACATCCACACAGAAATTGCCAACCCTTTGTTATTATACCGTCCAAAAAAAATGAAGGGATACAACCTACACCAAACCCACTTCACTTCCTCTTCACTCTCTCACAATCTCTCTCACACAATCACAAATATTGTTTTACAATTATACAATACAATACACAGTCATATTACAATGCTTTCCTTTTATTGAAGAAATACCATGGGAAAATACCACATTTCACCCAATACCATGGGCCCGTAAACTGTTGGACAACAAACATCCCAAATATTTCTTACAGGGGGAATGGTCACCCCGTACCCCCTGCTAGGACGAGTGTACAATAAAACTAGGGTACAAACATGACTAAACAATAACATCTATGAATATGGAATGTCGGGCTCCACAACCAACAGTTCTAGGTGCCAATTTTTCTCTAAGAATTACAACCTCATACGATGACTGTTTGATGCATTGTTCAGACCATTGGAATTAGTATTTTTCAATCTTATTGATCATGAGATCCATCTTCCATGATTGAAAAGTAATTTATAGACCACTTTTTTTTCTTGTCTCATTTGCATGCCCTCATTTAAAGTTAAAATTTGTGTATGTTATATGGTACTTGTATACTTGAGTTGATTTCAAGACACTTTTACACTTGGGTATTGTTTCTATGTGTACAGGTCCAAGCTACAAATGAGATTCACTAATTTGAGTTCACATCCAATCCCTACAAGTATAACATTTCATATTGGCATATAGGTATTCCACTCTACAAAATATCATATGCATCAACCTATTCATCCCTTTTTACACCTGTAGGACCCCCTATGTTCGAGTAAGTGGCACAACCCAACCACAGTTGAATTTTCCCTTACTAAGTAGTAGAACCTACCTTACATGGGTGTCCTATTATTATATGTTTCCATTTGGCACCCATGCCATTGATTTCTCATAGGATTGGGAGTTTGTATAGTTTATGATTTTGTACAAAGCCACATATTACTATGTCATTGTCACTCCTAGTACTACCCCATGGACACTAAGAATTATTGCCATTAAGGCATTATGACATTTCATAATTTCACACTCATGAGCACACTGCTCCATCCATACCTCAAGTGTCACATTATTTTTCTGGCATTCATTATCCTATAAGGAGATTACCATGAGTGTCCTACCTGACCATCGAAGTTTCATCTTTTATAATCCAATCGCTGAAACATATGATCATTTCATTGGACTCTTATATCCTTGTTATTTCATTTAATCTCACTGAGGTATCCATTTGCCTCAACCACCATTATATAAAGGTGATTCTAATAGAATTGTGGAGTACTGTTCCACAACCTATATTTGGCGCTCATGTATTGGAGAAACCATTCAACAACTATTTCTCCTCATCACTCTTGTAGATCATGTATAGTCTCCTTTTATGACATCACCCTAGTTACCTTTGTTAAGAGTATTTTTTTATGAGTCACCCTTCGCTAGTAAAAATTGGAAAATAAATGACTACGTGACTAAAAAACATTAGTCACAAGAGTGTTTTCAAGCTAAAAATGACTAAATTAGAGAAACACAACTAAAAATGCCAAAATTAAATTACTATTAGTTATTGGATAAAAAATGAAACTAAATAGTGAGTCACACACTTACAAATGACTAAAAATGACTAATTTAGTCAATTTAGTATAGGTTTTTAATATTATTATATATAATATAATAATATTAACAAATTTAAAATATTAAATTTAAGAAAAAATATCCAGAGAAAAGGAAAAGTGGTGAAATAAATTGGGGGAGTTTTGCATACAAGCCAAGTAGTGCTACAAATATTTAGAATCCAAAATAACACTTTTGAAGAATCTAGAAAGGTCAAATCTAGTGCCTTCTCTTGAAGTGAATTACCAGGTAAGGGCTCATTGTTTTTAACTTTTTATTTTTCCTTAAAGTATTTGTCTTTATTTCCAGATCTCACTGGTATCTCTTCATGGAGTTTTATACTGAGTCTCTAACCCTGGCCTTTGAAACCCATACAATAAGGGTTTAGAAAACAAACCACGATTAAAATAAAATCTGTGCAGAGGTTGTGCATGTTCCATGTGTATCTTAGTTTAGGTGGGAAAGTCCAACCAAGAATCCAACTAATTCTTTTTGTTTCCCCGACCCTGCCTTTTGGTATGGATCTTTCATTGGATCAATGACTAAATCTAGGATCTATAAATGCAACAGTAGACTCCCTTCCAACTGAAACCATAGAACTAGAAGAGAAAGGGAGTCATATAAGGATGCAAGTGTGGCTTCTACCATTTTTTCCTACTTGTTTCAGCTCGATCATTTTTTCCATAAACATGTTTTTCACATAATTTCAAATTTACCTACTTCAGATCTGGAAGCAATTTCCTTGAGTGAAGAATCTGCATCCGCTTCTCACTCATGTGAGAAATCCTATGATGCCAAAATATTGCACCTGTATCTGTGGATGCTACTGAGATAGAATAATCAGTATTATGAGGACATAAATACAACATACCTATCCTATCTCATTTTTCTATTACCAATGCTCCTTTACTGATATTCCACCATGTTTTGAGATAAGATTTCTTTTCATAGCAAGAATATGCCTTGTTGGCAAGGGGTTTGGGTAAGTTGTGCAGCATCGCAGATGTTGTGCAAGCTCAGAAACCACTGTGCAAGATGAGGATAGTGCGCCAGGCAGAAGATAGACTACTTTTTGAATATTTTGTGTCACTTTTTGTATTCTTGGAGCTTATTTTGGGGATATTGGTCATTAGCTGGTAGAATCAGTTAGGAGTTATTTAGAAGTGGACCATGAATGTAAAGGCACAAGCATATAAATAGATGAAGAATTGTGAATGTAAGTAGATAGATCTATCAATCGATGTGAGCGAACACTTAGTTATGATCATCGATTTGAATCTTTGCTTTGTGACTACGAGTTAAGTTTACTGTATGTTTGGATCTGTAAGTTACTACGCAAAAGTAATATGAAGAGATGAGGTTGATTTGAATTACTGTTATCTTTTTCTGACTTTTTCTATTTCTGCAATCCATAGATGGGTATGTGCGACATGGATCTATGATGCAATGTTTACTTCTTATGAATGATATTATTTTCATAGACATGTTGTGCGACAGTATCATTATTTCTGTTACATAATGCTTCTGCTATGAATAAATGATGTGACATGTCGACTAGTGATGGTGAATGGTTCTGTGAATGAGTAGATGACTGGTTAGATCTGATAGATAGACAAATGAAGTACTGATTCCCATAATCCTCTTCTTTTCTATGGAAACTTGGTACCTTCAGCCCTCCCTTGAACATCTCGGGTGGGACTTCATCCGCTTTGCAAGTGTTGTTGGACAGGGTAAAACCTATCTGGGATGATGCCCAGGGAGATCATGACGAGTTGAGTGTCGACAAAGTGGGACCCCTATTGACTGGTTTTTGTTGGTTGAGGTTTAAGGAAACAAATGGTTCCATTTATGGGACCTTATTGAAACTGAGAGGAGGGTATGTGGCATCTGACGCAATCAAAAACTCAAGAGTGGATGTGGCATCCGATGCGACCAAAAATTCAAGATGGGTTTGATCAAAAGTTGCAACAATTTGTTGAAGCACAAAATTAGAACCGTGGAATGACAACAGACAAGTGGTTGGAAAATTACATACACGACGGTCCTCATGAGTGTTGTTTCTGTGAGTTTTCCATCATACTGTACAAGTGGTTGGTGTAGTTCACATACAAGAAGATAAATTTCCAAGGAGGAGAACCAACATCCTGGACCCCTAAATTGATCCAGGAGCTACAAGAGACTGACAATAGAGTGTCGTGAGATATTGAGGTCTAGTTGGATAGTGTCCAAGAAGGATATATCACTAAATTCGTAGTCGACACTACCAAGTCGTACATCGAAGTAGAAAGGAACTTTTGAACAGACCCAGAGGTAGGTTCTTATTGTCTATACAGTTGTCAATTAAAATGCTTGCCTGTGAAAATGGTATACCAAAGATGCACCTAGAGTAGAAGAACTATGGTGTGCAGAGGCGGTGGATACCGCGACTAAAGGGGGGGGACAAATGGGAAGATAAGGGGTAGATGGGTGCAAGTTTCGTTGAGGCTGTGAGGGAAGCGGAGGAAGAAAGTGGTTGTACGAGGGGAGGAGAAAGGTTTTGACAAGAGAAGAGGTAGAGCACAGGGGAAGGTCCTGCTATGATCGAAAAGCAAAACCGCGAAGGAAAACCACACGGGATGAAGCAACCCTACAATGATGAAGAGGACAACTAGACCCAGACTACACCCAGAAAAGTAGTAATATCAAACCCTAGAAGCAACGTACCCATGCCTCCATGCACCACTTCAAACTTGGGGAAAAACACAAATTCCATGTCAAATTGCTCGACGTGTCAACAACATTCTAGTAGTAGACAACATCTGTAGGAAGAAGGACCAGGATGGTAAGAGATGACAACAACTTATCTTTGTTTCATGGGAATGGGACTGACGATCCTGAATAGTATTGGTTTCTCTGTGAGTTAGTATGGACTGTTAGAAAAGCCACGAATTATTATGTCAAGAACGACGAACTGGTGACTACTATGCGGGTTCATGTGCTAAATTGGTACATGAAATTTATAGAGGTTTCTGTGGTGACCCCTGCAAGAACATTGGATGAAGTTCAGAAGGGATTGATCGAAGAATTCTGGAAGCCTAAATCTAAGGCACAATACATTACTGAGTTGAAAGAGATCAAGCAAATTTCGAATGAGACTGTTTGGGATTTCAATCAAAGATTTAATAATTTGATTGCACGAGTCAGCTTTGATATGAGCGATGTTTAGCATAAAGAGTGGTTTACTGTAGCCTTGGTACCTCATATCTAGAAACCATTTATGCAACAGAATATTGTGATACTGAGCGAGGCTATGGAGATTGTGATGAAGTTAGAAGCTTCACCGATTGGAGAGAATGTAGCTGGTATGAACCAAATTCAGGCATAGCTGGAAAAATTGATGCTGCAATTGCAAGACATTAAGAAAGGGAAAGAGACTAATGAATATCTTTGGTCCTCTCGGTGTCATGTAGATGGACACACTAAATATACCTACCCTACCTTCCAGAATTATCTTCTATATGGGGCACCAAACCCACTAATTTGCGATAGTGTACCATGGTGTCGCATATGTCAAGTCTATGGGCACCAGCGTGAAGAGTGCAACTACATGCAGAAGATAGTGTCAGATCCAACCAACCTATATTGTTCCTTTTGTAGATCGGTGGGGCATGAAGATAAATACTGTCATGCATATGATCTGCTTCAAGAAAGGACATGTGACTCATACCTCATGAAGGGTGAAGATCATCGCGCAATACAACAAACACAACTATAGGTTGTTCAGGAGAAGGAAATTCTTGAGTCTCGAACCACACTCTTCGCACCTCTGCGATAGCAAGGCACTGGTGAGTAAGATGATCTCCCTCACATAGCTTACAAGGGAACTTAAGTTTGCACTTCGAACGACCAGTTTTCTCAATGATGTCAACATGACTAGCAGTGGATGACTGTTTGCTCTCAGCATGACCTGTAGAGGCTAAGAGTTTTCCCCCAGCATGAACTATAGAGGCTGGGTGACTGGATCCAACCTGACTAAGAGAGGCTGGTTGTTGAGAGAATTTAGAATGTCCAAAAATGGGATGACCATGAATCCAAACTCTTCGCACCTCCGCGATAGAAGGGCATTTATAAGTAAGGTGGTCTCCCTCACAAAGCTTACAAGGAAACTTGGGCTTGTGTTTTGAACAGGTAGTCTTTTCAACAGTGTCAACATGACTCGTAGTGGCTAATGGATTGTCTTCAGCATGAACCATAGAGGTTGAGAGACTACCCCCAACATGACTTGCAGAGGCTGAGAGACTGCCCCCAACATGACTTGCAGAGGCTGAGAGACTAGATCCAACATGACCTGCAGAGGTTGGATGAGCACCACCAACATGAACAATAGAGGTTGAATGGTTAGTATCAACATGCTTTTCAGCAGTTGAGTGTGTGCCCCCATCATGAACCATAGAGGCTGGGTGGATGGATCCAGCATGACTTGCAAAGGTTGGATGGGGAAGTGTGCTATCAGACTTATAAAGTGTTCCTAAGTGGCAAGAAGGACCTAAAACAATGCAAAAGACTGAAATAAATAAATAGAAACCCCAAACAGACAAGGTTCTCCCCAGTGGAGTCACCAGTTCTATTATAAAGGAAAGTGTCCTATGGCTAGGGTTTAAGAGGCCATCAACATACTGGGGTTGAAAGGTGGATGCAAATAGTTCTGCAAGTAAATACAAGCAAGATCAGAGATTAGAATGGTCCACACCTGATTAACTGAAGGATGGTCCAAGCTTTCTCTTCAATCCTCTTCTTGCTCCTCTTGCTCCAAGAGACCTGCAAAATGAATTATACCTTCCTCAAACCATTATGACCACATATAAAGAAATGATAATCAAATAAATAGGAAATAATAATCTGATTAACATCATAATATGATCATAAAAAGAGATTCAATCACACATTGAACAATGATTTGGGAAGAATAAGGACATCACATCTTTATTAATCTTGAAAACAAGTACAAGTATACCTTCTCTTCAAGTTCGGCACCTCACGAAACCTTGGTCTGGTTCTGTTGCTTCTCTTCTCCAAGGAACTCAGCCTCCAAGCTCTGCAACACAAGGAGAATGCTTCTAGGGCAAAGGTGTGGGCAAAGAGAGCTCCAAATCCTCCAGCATAACAATGAAAAGATTCAAGTATCCTCTCATGGACCTCCCTACCTCTATTTATATGGTTAAAGAAGAGTTAGTGGCGAAGACAAAGTAGTTACAACTGAAGGTGTTAGTTGCATAACTACCCAAACGACCCGAAATTCAAAAGACGTGTTTTTTGACATTTTTAAGAGGCATACGCGGGTTGCAGAAACAACAGTCACATACACGAGAAATACACGTGGGTTTCCAATACAGAAAGTCGCGTATATATAGAGCAAGTCACATACGTACACAGGTTTGCCCTAAGGCAACTCACGTACAGACAAAAAAAATCATTTTTAGGGTATTTCTAGGAATTTTCAGACTTTTGTGTCTGCTGGAAATTTTTAGCTAACGGAAATATATTTCCAATGGTGTAGAGATGAGGTTAAACGGAGTTACAGAACTCAAGATATGGGTCCTCCAAGTTAGGTGTTTTTTCAGTGTCTTTCATGAAGTGTCATCATGGAAGTGTCGACATGCGACGGAATCATGGGAAAGTGGTCACAGGAAGAGATGTGTCATTTTGAGCTATAACAGATGCCCCCTAATGTGTGAGGTTAGAAGGGAAGACGATAGCCGAAATACATTATAAAGGAAACAGCTGAGTATGGAGAGAGCAGAGAATCCAAGATCGAAAGGCTCGAACAAAGGTACCTGTAAGAGAGATAAATGTCAGAAAAACTGATCTCTAGGACATACAAGTCCATATACAAAACATCACCATAAATATATAGGCAGATCCAACATATGTATAACTGATGAAACTATCATGGTCGCTCAATACGCAAAAAGGCGCCATATCAAATCTAAAGGAGTCATGACCACAAATGAACAAGGTGGATCCATGCTCAACAATCGATCATAGCCACAAAAATACAAGGTGGATCTATGTCTCAGCAAAATGTCATATAAAATATAACAAGGTCTTGCGCAACTCAGGCAATAGCAAAAAATGATGATGCTACCGTCAGCCCAAGGTCTTCAATCCAAACCGCCCAAAAAAGGTACGAATCCTAACCATGCAAATAAAGGAGCTGAAGTCGAACATGGAGGAAACCGTTTGATTACCAGTCAATAATGAAAACCATTAACAAACGCGAGGGAAACCACCACTAATGAAAATGGTCCCCAAGGTACCTAGTACATTCTAACAAGTGTGATTATAAGGACTTGAAGTTGAACACTTGAAGAATCCATCGAGTATGAGACATTAAGGTATTCCCACTACCCAATAGTGAGGGAAATTGCCACTGATGACAACAATCCCCAAGGTACTGTCATAAACCTCTAAATCTCATTCCCAAAGCAAGATGTGTTGCAGTCGATAGGAAGAGATCCGTTGGAAGGAAGGCATTAAGGCATCCTTCATCATCCAACACAAGGTAATTCAAAGACTAATTGGATCTGGAATTGGTACTGAATTTCACGACAAGGAACGCTGAAAACATGATGTAATGAACTGATACCAGGGAATGGCTGACACAAAAGGTCAAGGAAACTGCAGAATGGCCGACAAAGGTTTAATCCTTGGATAGTTAGCACAACACAAAGGTGACTTAGGTAGATTTTGACACAAAAGGACCAACGAAAAAAATCTACAATGTAGGAGACATTGACAGATTCCCCATATAATTGGAAAAGAGACCAACTGGAGGAGTAAGAAACTCTGAATCGGGATAAGGTCAAAATACTAGGACACAACTGTTTGATAGACTCAAAATTGGTGCTTTGTTCAAGGAAACAAGACTTTCTGCCATGATGTAAAAAACATGTGAATGAACTTCCCTTCCCCTCTTTCTTGTAAAGGTTTAACGAGTCCAAGAAATCAAACTCGGGACCATCTTCATTTTTGGCAAGCTCGAAGAAAAGAAAGAAGAATGCTTGATAAAGCACTGATTCATGGATTTTACGATCCCAAACTAGTACATGCTTGACGGTGTTTTCATAGTTTAGAGAGTCTGAAAACTAGAAAGAAGACTCCAGGGGGGTGCTTTTTTGTACAATTTAGTCTCCTGAGGCCGAAAAAGTATAAAACATACCAAAGAAGAACTCTCTTAACTTCCGAAGAAGAAAAGATGCACCTTTTTCATACTTAGTCAGGAAGGTCTGAAAAAGGTTAAATTACCACCTACCCAACGCTCCTTCAAAAGAAGCATATAGCCTGAGTTTTACGAGTGTGAAGGAAGGCAAGATCACTCAGAAAGATCCATTTGATTATGAGAAATGGGGCTTACAACAATAAACTCGATGCTTTGTTCTTTAGGGTTTAACAAGCATGACAAAGACATAAAGTACACTCGAAATCTTTTTCATGTTTTGGTCCAGAGCACGAAAAAGAGAAAACTAAGCTCATACCGGGGGTTCCTTTTCCGTAAGTTTAGTCCCTCAGGTTTGGAAAAGCGATAAACCTATGCCTGAGAATACTCTTCTCAATTCAAAAGAAAAGAGAGTGATCCTTTCTCGTATTATTCCACATGGTCTGAGAAAGTGATAACCTACCACCAATGTGGATGCCCATTCACATATTCTTAACGA
Source organism: Pseudotsuga menziesii (assembly GCA_001517045.1). Lineage (NCBI taxonomy): Eukaryota > Viridiplantae > Streptophyta > Pinopsida > Pinales > Pinaceae > Pseudotsuga > Pseudotsuga menziesii. The sequence goes on along the minus strand of LPNX010175732.1, from coordinate 540,984 downwards.
GCCTGAATGGACAAGTTTACTCGGCAAACAAGTCTATTTTGAGGAGTCAGAACTGGGCCTAAAGAAACTCAAAATATTTCCCGTGAAGTTTTAACGAGTCCGAAAAATTCAACTCGTAGCCTCCTTACTATTTTTAACGAGCTCAAAGGAGAGCAGAAAGAATGCTCTAAATGCGAGGAGACGAGTGTCATAGACAGGCGAAACTAGTTCCAAGCGCAAGGAACAAACCTATGCATAACGCAAGGAAAGCGAGCAAGATAAGGACACTAAGGGAATGTCTCCTCAAGGTAAAAGATGTCAAGTTGCAAAGGCAAAATGATACAAGGCTTAGCGACGATGAGAACAAAGATGAGGGCGTATACAACGAGCTAAACGTGTGGAAGCCGGCATCAGGCTCATAAGCGTGAGTAGGGCACATGCAAATGCAATTACGACTTGAATAACAAGGCGAGGCCAGTAAACAATTGTGAATCCAACTACAAATCCTATCTCCAAGAAACAACAACATCAAGATCATATTCAGAAGAAAAGATCCAATGCAGGTCACTTTGGCAGAAACACATGTGACTTTGTTATCTTCTATAAAAGGGAAAGTCAAGGAATAATCAACCGAAGAAGATTCTATAGAACCAAGGCTCAAGGGTTTATAATAAGTAAGATCAACCTCAGAAGGAGAGCAAAAATCAACAAGGGAGATAGAGTCTGCAGGAACAAACTCAGTATCACGAGAGTTGAAAAATTCATAAGAAAAATCAAACTCATCAGGATCACTGACTTGCTATTCGAAGGGAGAGTCCAAAGACTCTACAAGACCAACATAAGAAGACCGATCCATGGGAAAATCAAGCTTACTAAGCAAATTAGGGTTCAACTTAGTCACAATTGAACCAACATCCAAAAGAAGATCAGATTGTATCAAAGACTCTAGGAAGACTTCATCCGAAGGAAGGAGATCATCGGAGATAGGACACATGTCTAAACTTTCAAATGGATCGACAGAGTGGAGAGCAGGCTCCATGGTCTGTATAGGATGACTCACCTAGTCAACTGCTGGGACTAATTCCCGAGAAGGTAAGCATGAAAATAGAGGCTGCTTCTCAGTAGCAATTGAACGTAGAGGACATGAGGCCACATAGCTCACCTATGGCGGGGTAGTGTCTATAGAAACACTGGGACTCAATAAAGGAAATACCTGGTCTCTAGTTGGGTCAGGAGATGGATCAAGAAAATCCAACTGATCGATAGTGACAATTTCTTCGCCACGATTAAAGTACATCACACGAAATAATGTTGGCACCACAGCTTGCATGGAATAGACATAATCACGTTCGAGGAGCATATTGAAGTCCAAGGAGTCTTTTTTCACCATGAAGTCAACTAAGACGGTCTTCCCACCCAAAGTAACAGGTGTTTGAGCAAGAATTCCCAAGGCTATACAAGTTCTTCTATCAAATGCCAGTAACTAACTAGCAGTCAAAACAAGGCTGGGAGATCCCATGCCTTGCCAAGCACGAGCAGACAAGATACTAACTGAGGCTCCTTCATCAACAATACAACGAGCAATCATGTATGATTCAACTTTGACCTTTATCTGGAAAGGTGCATCAGAAGCAAGGCGCGGCTCAACTAGGCTATCCCAATCAAATGAAGCAATCCAAGAGCTTGGTGGGGGTTGATCCAAAGCAAGTTCAGTGCCCCCTTGTTCAGTAAGTTCTGAACTGGCAGTGAAGAAAATGTGACTAGTAGACACTTCACTCTCCAAAGGAAGAGTGGGATTGATCGACACTGAACTCTATTCAACCGCTTCATGAAAGTCACTCTCTGAAGGGAGAGTGGGATTGACCGAAGATGACATTGGTTCAATCACATCAGGGTCACTCTCCGAAAGAAGAGTGGGATTGACAAAATCTGAGATTGGTTCGACCACTTGATCAACCAAAGGTTGAGTAGGTTATTGAGAAACTATAGGTTGTTTAGGAGAAGGAAATTCTTGAGTCTCGGACCACATTCTTCGCACCTCTACAATAGCAGGGCACAAGTGAGTAAGATGATCTCCCTCGCATAGCTTACAAGGGAACTTAAGTTTGCACTTCGCATGACCAATTTTCTCAATGGTGTCAACATGACTAGCAGTGGATGACTGTTTGCTCTCAGCATGACCTGCAGAGGCTAAGAGTTTGCCCTCAGCATGAACTACAGAGGTTGGGTGACTGGGTCCAACCTGACTAAGAGAGGCTAGATGTTTAGAGACTTTAGAATGTCCAAAAATGGGATGACCATGAATCCAAACTCTTCGCACCTCCACGATAGAAGGGCATTTATAAGTAAGGTTGTCTCCCTCACAAAGCTTACAAGGAAACTTGGGCTTGTGTTTTGAATTGGTAGTCTTTTCAACAATGTCAACATGACTCACAGTGGCTGACGAATTGTCTTCAGCATGAACCACAGAGGCTGAGAGACTACCCCCAACATGACTTGCAAACGCTGAGAGACTGCCCCTAGCATGACTTGTAGAGGCTGATAGACTGGATCCAACATGACCTACAGAGGTTGGATGGGCACCACCAAAATGAACAACAGAGGATTAATGGTTAGGATCAACATTCTTTTCAGCAGTTAAGTGTGTTCCCCCAGCATGAACCACAGAGGCTGGGTGGATGGATCCAGCATGACTTGCAGAGGTTGGATGAGGAGGTTCAACTTGAACAACAAAGGTTGAACGGGTGCCCTCAGCATGAACTACAGAGGCTGAGTGACTGGATTCAACGTGACCTGGAAAGGTTGGAAGGATCCTACCAGCATGATCAACAGAGGCTGGATGGTGAAGATCAACTTGACTTGCAGAGGTTGAGTGCTTAGATCCAACATGACCCACAGAGGTTGGATAGGTGCCCCCAGCATGAACTACAGAGGCTGGGTGGTGAGGTTCAACTTGACTTGCATAGGTTGAACGGGTGCCCCCTTACTTATGTTCCTTGTTCCTATTCCTCCTTCTTTTACTCCTTTTAGACTGCCGGTTACTAGTATCAGTACTTTCACCGCATGAGGTAGAAGGAGGAGGAGAATCAACTACAGGTGAAGGGGAAGCAGTTTTTTTATGCCCTTGATATAAGGAGCTTACTTGAGAAGCACCAGGAGCATTCAGGATAGTTGGAGTGGAAAACAACCACACCGGTATCCCTAGGGTGAATCCAGGTAGATTCAGGGTGGCCATCAAGGGAACACCAACATTCCCTGTGAGAGGAATATTACAAGGAGTTCCCATCATGGGGGTCTCTTGGTTGTTGTTAAAAGGGGTGTTAGCCATAGTTTCAAACAAGGAGACAAAGTCTGAGGTTGATAGGCAACCAAAATTACAAATCACACACCTAAAGCCACACTAAGTATAGACAAACCACACAGCACTCACTAAAAATTCCTAAAGCCAAACAGACAAACAGGTATAAGATACGCTTTCCAAAAGAAAGATGATAGACAGTTACTCGGCATCCCTGTATATGTTCTTAGGCATAAACGGAGGAATCACCCACCGCCCTCCCACACTTTCTACCAAGGTTACCTTCCAAGCCCATCCAAGGTCAACCAGAAATAGCCTTCCAGTGTACCTGTGTATGAATTCTAGATGTCAAAGAGACTAAAGGCTACCTTAACTATATTAACAGTCTGGGGGGACAGTCGTCATCCTGGTTCGTACACATGGGTAGGGTAGAAAATCTTGAAACCCTGTCTAAGACAGAATCCCTAGATGCGCAAAAACCTTGGTCTACACTTTGACAAGGAATCAGAGGGTGATCTCCTCAGTCCAAGTCTCCACGCGGCCTCATGCTTAACTCCTATTTGAGAGGAGCTTCCCAGATACAATCAACGTAGAAAAGGGTTTACCTAGTGATTGGCCAACTACTTCTAAAATTTTATACTTGCAGAGAGTTAAAACTCCCTAATCCACAAGTCTAGCCTGAGCTAGTTGGTGTATGACCCTGAAAAATAAAACTTACTAATAATTTTTAAATTATATTGTTTATTTTAAGAGTTGTTTTTAGTCAGAGGGTAAATGGTGTGAAACTTATGTGGTGTTTTGACTCAAAGTTGAAACAAAATGACTAAGCAAAGAGATATGAAATGCAAAAATAAAAAACTATTCTCTTTATTTTTCAAATAGAAACTTGAAAGCCACAAAAGAACAAATTCTTTTCATTTTTATTTTTTCAAAAAGAATGATATGCCATGCAATCTAGACTAAAAACCTAATCTACATGCATATAAAGCAAACATGTGTTTTTGTCTTTTTCTTTTATAAATGCAAAATAAAAAACAACCTATCAACTAATGCAAGCAAGTAATGTAAGCAAAGCAAATAGACAACTACTCTACACCCCACAAACAAACCCTAGGTTTCCCTAAAGTTGGATATCAACCTCTCTTGAAAGGAAGGCTCACAAAGGTAAACAAGCCAACAACTTTGGAATGAAGAGACCGAGCAAATAAGACTGATATAAACAAAGGTCAAGAAGTCCTAAGAATCAATCTAAACCTATAAACAGAGGTTGCTCAGTACCTTGTCCAACAAGGTCAAGCCAAAGAAGGAGGTGTGGGGGAAGGCAGCAAAAACAAGTATAGGTTCTTTTTATTTTTATTTTATAAATGCAAAAGAAAAACTACCTACAAACAAAAGTATGCAGATAACAAGATCAAAGAAAAAGGAGCTCTGCTATACAACCACCAAACAAACTCTAGAATTCCTTAAAGTCGGTATAAACCCTACTTGGAAGGAAGGCTTGCATAAAAGACAAGTCAACTATTTTGGCATGGTGAAGTTAACCAACAAAAGAAGAAGGAAACCAACACCAACAAGCTTCTGAAATCAAACAAAGATCACTAACAAAGGCTGACCAAAAACATAAGCCAAAAAATCATGCCAAGCAAAGGAGGTGGGGGAAAAGAGAAAAGAACAAAACCTAATGCTATAAAAAGGCCTACCACATAGATAAAGAACAACCAAAAAGGATGACAGTAACTCCCTAGAGTCATGCACCTACAGAGGACACCAAAAGACCTACCAAATATCCCACAATAGTAGAAAGAACCACAAAAAATGAGGAAAAACACTGTTTTAGGGGCACACGCGAGTTGTACTACTGACAGGTCGCGTGTCATACGTGGGTTGACAATACAGCAAGTCGCGTGTATAAGCACACGTAGGTTGTATAACTGGTAAGTCACATATCATACGTGGGTTGACAGTATAGATAGTCGCATGTACCAAACCAGACACGCGACTGTTCAGTCTGCAAGTCGCGTATGGGTGGAAAAACTCCCCAAAAAGGTCAAAAACTGCCTTAGGAAGGTAGGGGAAGTGTGCTATCGGACTTATAAAGTGTTCCTAAGTGGCAAGAAGAACCTGAAACAATGCAAAAGACTAAAAGAAATAAAGAGAAACCCCAAACAGACAAGGTTCTCCCCAATGGAGTCGCTAGTTCTGTTGTAAAGGAAAGTGTCCTATGGCTAGGGTTTAAGAGGCCATCAACGTACTGGGGTTGAAAGGTGGATGCAAATAGTTCTGCAAGTAAATACAAGCAAGATCAAAGATTAGAATGGTCCACACCTGATTAACTGAAGGCTAGTCCAAGCTTTCTCTTCAATCCTCTTCTTGCTCATCTTACTCCAAGAGACCTGCAAAACGAATTATACCTTCCTCAAACCATTATGACCACATATAAAGAAATGATAATCAAATAAATAGGAAATAATAATCTGATTAACATCATAATATGATCATAAACAGAGATTCAATCACACATTGAACAATGATTTGGGAAGAAGAAGGACATCACATCTTTATTAATCTTGAAAACAAGTACAAGTATACCTTCTCTTCAAGTTCGGCACCTCACGAAACCTTGATCTGGTTCTGCTGCTTCTCTTCTCCAAGGAACTCAGCCTCCAAGCTCTGCAACACAAGGAGAATGCTTCTAGGGAAAAGCTGTGGGCAAAGAGAGCTCCATATCCTCCAGCATAACAATGCAAAGATTCAAGTCTCCTCTCATGGACCTCCCTACCTCTATTTATATGGTTAAAGAAGAGTTAGGGGCGAAGACAAAGTAGTTACAACTGAAGGAGTCAGTTGCATAACTACCCAAACTACCTGAAATTCAAAAGACATGTTTTTTGACATTTTTAAGAGGCGTACGCAGGTTGCAGAAACAACAGTCGCGTACACGAGAAATACACATGGATTTCCAATATAGAAATTCACGTATATATAGAAACTTGCATATGTACATGGGTATTATAGAGATCAAGTCGCGTACGTACGTGGGTTTTCCCTAAGGCAACTTGCGTATAGACAAAATACTCATTTTTACGGTATTTCTAGGCATTTTCAGACTTTGGTGTCTTCTAGAGAGTTTTAGCTAACAGAAATATCTTTCCAATGGTGTAGAGATGAGGTTAAATGGAGTTACAAAACTCAAGATATGGGTCCTTCAAGTTAGGTGTTTTTTCAGTGACTTTCATGAAGTGTCATCATGGAAGTGTCGACATGTGATGGAATCATGGGAAAGTGGTCACAGGAAGAGATGTGTCATTTTGAGCTATAACAGATGCCCCCTAATGTGTGAGGTTAGAGGGGAAGACGATAGCCGAAATACATTATAAAGGAAACAGCTGAGTATGAAGAGAGCAGAGAATCCAATATCGAAAGGCTCGAACAAAGGTACCTGTAAGAGAGATAAATGTCAGAAAAACTGATCTCTGGGACATACATGTCCATATACAAAACATCGCCATAAAGATATAGGAAAATCCAACATATGTATAACTGATGAAACTATCATGGTCGCTCAATATGCAAAAAGGCGCCATATCAAATCTAAAGGAGTCATGGCCACAAATGAACAAGGTGGATCCATGCTCAACAATCGATCATAGCCACAAAAATACAAGGTGGATCTATGTCTCGGCAAAATGTCATATAAAATATAACAAGGTCTTGCACAACTCGGGCAATAGCAAAAAATGATGATGCTACCGTTAGCCCAAGGTCTTCAATCCAAACCGCCCAAAAAAGGTAGGTTTCGCACTTGCACAACCCACAATTCCATCGGCATGTGGTCTAGGTTTGACTTTGGGGTCAAAACTGGAACGTGGAGCATTGGGAATAATCTCATATAACAAACCAGACTGAGCATAGATCAAGTCTAGTTCCTGCGCCCTAAAAATTGCTTGTTCCTCATTCTGCACTCCGGATGTAGAAACATCCTTCGTTATATATGGAAATAACGACTTGAGGAACCATTCGAGGAGGAACTCTGGCGGTATAAAAGCTTTAATTAACCTCTTCCATCTACGTCACTCTTGAATATGATCCGAGATATGTGTGGCTTTATCTTGCCGAAATGTCGACAAGAGTTCAGTACCAACGTCATAACGCACTGGTAGCTAGAAGTGGTTAAGAAAAGTCATCGCAAGGTCATCGAACAAAGCAAAAGCTCCCATAGGTAGCTCTATATACCATTTCATGGCAGGCCCTATAAGGGTGCGTTGAAATAGCCTTAAACGGATGGAGTCCTGATGTAGGGAATTTGAAGAGCACCATAGGTGAAATGTAGTAACGTGTTCGCTCGGATCCTCTCCCGGTTTTCCCTCGAACTTAGGTATGTTTGAGGGAAGCTTAGTAGGGACAGCTGGCCAAGCCGGGTCATGAGCTATAGGATCGTTCATCAATCTCGACAAGTCAGGAAGGTTGAGCGTCGCGAGGAAAGGGAGCCTAGGATGATGAGTTTGATGGACCGCTCTCTGATTCATATAGGTCTAATGACCACCATGGCCTTGGCCATAGTTCCCTCCTCCCATATGACCTGTATAGGGTGGCGTGGAAGCACCATAGTGTGGTGGACCTTGACTAGTAGGAGATACGAAGCCGTAATTAGGAGAGTAAACAGGTTGTTGATACCTGCCCCCATAAGGTGAAGAACCCTGGCCATACTTCGTACCGTAATAGGGCCCATAAGTCATCGCATGAGATGGTCCATGAGACACTCCGTAAGTAGGAACATACGTTCCGGAAGTAGGAATATACAATCCAGAAGTAGGAATGTGACCTCTAGAAGTATGAGCATGACCTCCCAAAACAACGGCCGGTACATGAAGCTGAGACACAACCGGTCTAGTAATCGTAGTATGGACATGACTCGTAGCAACGTTTTGGCTCGAAGGACCACGTGAATAAGGTAGAGGGTGAACATTTGAAGAAGTAGGGACAGAGGATGGAGGGATCTGAGTAATAATGTACGTACTATTCCCTATCGTCACCCATCTTGGGTCTGGTATCCTAATAGGATCGCTAACCCTAGACCTAGGAGGAATATGTGATGTGACTTCCACCACCGAGATGGAAGGTGCAATGTGACTAGTGCTCCCAAACCTCTCCGCATGGTAAGGAATGAGAGTGCCCCCAGGCATAGTGTTAGGCTCGAACTTATATTCTACATGAAATGCCAAATCATGTGTGGGAAAACAAAACATACCATAACTACCATAGCTAGTGCTTGCGGGTTCAAAATGAGTCTCGACATCCTCCGGCATTCCATACCGGTAATATGTCAATGGGGAATCAACCCTAGAGTGAGTAGGTATATCCTGAAAGGTTCCTATCTCAAAAATCACGGGACCTAACTCAGCCAAGTCGGGTGAAGGATCATATGTAGGAGTAAACTCCCCGTCGTCTACACGAATGGGATAAGGTGGTTCAGGAATACTTTTCATATGGTCTCCCATGGTGTGTGAATCAATGTGTGAAATAGTCCGCATGGACTGTCTAGGTCTCTCTCCCAAAGGAGGAGGAGAAGTAGAAGGTGGAAGTCCTACTAAACAATGAGAATGGCGAGGAGCCACACCCGAATCCACAATGACTCAAAAAATAGAAAAGACTCTCTATTTATGCAATCCCTAGGCAAGCTATCATGCACAGAGCAATCACTAATAAAATCTAAAGCCAAATGCAAGCAAATAAGGGCTAGATAAGTGATCTCCTGAATGAAGCAGGTATGTCTCACCTAGGAGAGACTTGAGACTCCCATACATAACAAGCGAAGGTACGTAACCAATTATTGCGGCCCTCAGCTTCAACGTGTAAATCAACTGTGTTGTCCGACCCCAACCTAGCCAGGACACCTGCAGAATAACCCCTACAAAGTACCCCCTTGATATCCCAGGTAAGGCCACTAAGGTCACCTCAATATAATCAATGCTCAGGCGGACAGTCGCAAGCAGGATTGACCATATGGGCAGGGTAGCAAAGCCCGAAACTCTCAAAAGAGCCCCCAGATACGAATACAATCCTGGAAATATCTCCGGTGCTACTCAGTTATGACTAGGGGTCATCCCAATAAATAACCACTCACACTGCCTCGTGCTTAACTCCCTTTTGAGAGGAGGATCCTGAGAAACACTAGTTATACCAAGGATTTCACACACTCACCTAGATAGACACATACATGTTGTTGTTTAGTGGTCTTGGAGAATTTACTCACAATGAACTATTCCAAGACCCTAAAACCTAAGCTTGTTGGTGCACCCTAGAAAATAAAAGAGTGTAGTTCATTTTAATTTAGTGTTGATTTTAATTGGCTTTATTACTCAAAATAGGGATATGACCGTGCAACTAATGGTGTTATGACACAACATGAAGTAAAATGCACACCTAACAATCAATGCAAATAGGGTATGCTACTACGTGAAATGCACAATTTTTCTTCAAATGATGAATGCAAGATTTCCTATATGAAGTCCTAACTAGTACTCCAAAGCAAATCTAGTGCAAGTACAATGCAAAATGCAAAATGCAATGCATGATGCTAAGCAAATGTTTTTTGTATTTTTTGAAATAAAATGAGATACAAAAAGCAAAAGAATGATTCTACGACCCCTAGACTCTGCAAGCACACTTCAAACAGCACTGAAGCAAAGCACTAAGGTAAAATAACTCTAATGCACTAATCCCAAACAAAAAATCGAAAATGCCATGGCAAGAACCTTCTTAAAAAAAAAAATTAGCCTTAAAAAAATGTCTTTGGTCAGAAACAAAGGTATAAACAGACTCAGGAAGTGCCAAAGGAGACTCAGCAATCATCAAACTTCACCCAGCAACCATTTAACTTCCACTAAAAGGAAAAAATAAGGGCATACACGACTATTCGCAGTAAACCCGCGTGTATATGCGGAAATCGCAGAGAAACCCGCGTGTATACGCGACTGTGAGTTAAAAACTCGCGTACAGGAAGAAAGGTGCATAAAATCAAGGAAAACAGACAAGCTGAGACAAAATTCACACCAATCAGACACTACTAGGCAAACATGCCCCTAGACCCGACACAGAAATAAGAGAGAAAGAGCAATTCAAATTCATTGAATGTCGATAGAACAACCCCCAAAGGACAACTACTAGGAACTCCCCAGCAGAGTTGCCAATTCTGTTACGGAGAGAAATTCCTATGGCTTGGGGTACCACAACAGACAACTTGACTCTAGAAATCAATCTTCTCCAATATGCAATAGAAATTAAATGTCTAACACTAAAGGATCAGACCTCATACCTTATTCCGGACGGTTGAAGTAGATCCCCGTTGAGCTTTCCAACTTCAACTTCTATTGATAAATTACTTCCTCAACAACAAGTAAACAATACAAGCATACTATATATCATGGTGTTATATCTATTCTAGCATATATAATCAACAATGTATAAGAATTTGAAGTAATCCCATGGATAAAATATTCATTCAAACACACATTATTGGATAGGAAAAGATATTTCTATTAATATAAATTAGAGATTACAATAGATACAACCTCTGACGGCACGTCTACGAACCGGAGAAACTGAATCCCCCACTTGGGCCTCCACCACCTCAATCCTCCATCTCTTGATAGCAAGCTCACAAGCAAAAGGAAATCCTGGGAAGAACACAAAAGTGCTCCAAGGGACAAAGGGATGCAGACTCAAGCATAAGTTCCGACAACAATGGACTATAGTTTATTTTCTCTCAATTCTCTCATATGCCTTCAATGTAACATAGAGTTCCTTATATAGCTTTTCAAAGGGGTAATGAAAGGTCAAATTCGAGAGATCTCAAGGCATAGGGAAGGCCAGGAGTCAAGTGAGTCAGATCCATGTCAAGGAAAACTCTAAAAGGATTTGGATTTTGTACACATCCCGATGTACGCGGCTTTAGGGGTCAAACCCACGTATATATGCGATTAAGGGATTAAAAGTCACGTGTATCATTTTTCACATGTTTTTTGGGATGATCAAGGAAACATCAAAGGACAAAAAATGGTCCAAGGGGTCTAAGGAGTCTGCAACGGGACAGAGGAAGGCCATACAAAGTTTGATTCACCTAGAGTGGTGAAATTAGCTATAACAGTATAGGTCCAAGCTGCATTGAGATTCACTAATTTGAGTTCATATCCAATCCCTACAGGTATAACCTTTTTTTATTGGCATATAGGTACTCCACTCTACAAAATATCATATGCATCAACCTATTCATCCCTTTTTACACCTATAGGACCCCCTATGTTTGAGTAAGTGGCAAAACCCAACCACACTTGCATTTTCCCTTACTTGTAGTAGAATATACCTTACATGGGTGTCCTATTATTATATGTTTCCATTTGGCACCCATTGCATCAATTTCTCATAGGATTGGGAGTTTGTATAGTCTATGATTTTGTACAAAGCCACATATTACTATGTCATTGTCACTCCTAGTACTACCCCATGGACACCAAGACTTATTGCCATTAAGGCATTGTGACATTTCATAATTGCACACTCATGAGCTCATTGCTCCATCTATACCTCAAGTGTCACATTATTTTTCTCTCATTCATTATCTTGTAAGGAGATTACCATGAGTGTCCTACCCCACCATTGAAGTTTCATCTTCTATAATCCAATCACTGAAAATATGATCTTTTCATTGGACTCTTATCTCCTTGTTATTTCATTTAATCTCAATGAGGTATCCATTTGCCTCAACCACCATTATATAAAGGTGGTTCTACTACAATTGTGAAGTACTATTCCGCAACCTATATTTGGCGCTCATGCATTGGAGAAACCAGTCAACAACTATTTATCCTTATCACTCTTGTAGATCACATATAGTCTCCTTTTATGACATCACCCCTAGTCACCTTTGTTAAGAGTATTTTTTATGAGTCACCCTTCGCTAGTAAAAATCAAATAATAAATGACTACGTGACTAAAAAACGTTAGTCACAAGAGTGTTTTCAAGCTAAAAATGACTAAATTAGAGTAACACAACTAAAAATTCCTAAATTAAATCAATATTAGTTTTTGGATAAAAAATGCAACTAAATAGTTAGTCACGCACTTACAAATGACTAAAAAATGACCAATTTAGTCAATTTAGTATAGGGTTTTAATATTATTATACATAATATAATAATATTAACAAAATTAAAATATTAAATTTAAGAAAAAATATCCATAGAAAAGGAAAACTAGGGAAATAAATTGGGGGAGTTTTGCATACACGCCAAGTAGTGCTACAAAGATTCAGAATATGAAATAACACTTTCGAAGAATCTAGCAAGGTCAAATCTAGTGCCTTCTCCTGAAGTGAATTACCAGGTAAGGGCTCATTGTTTTTAACTTTTTATTTTCCCTTAAAGTATTTTTCTTTATTGCCAGATCTCACCGGTATCTTTTCATGGAGTTTTATACTGAGTCTCTAACCCTGGCCTTTGAAACCCATGCAATAAGGGTTTGGAAAACAAACCATGGTTAAAATGAAATCCTTGTAGAGGTCATGCATGTTCCATGTGTATCTTAGTTTAGCCCCGGGCAAGTTCAACCAAGACCCCAACTAATTCTTTTGGTTTCCCTGACCCTTCCTTTTGGTATGGATATTTCATTGGATCAATGACTAGATCTAGGATCTATAAATGCAACAATATGCTCCCTTCCAAGTGAAACCATAGAACTAGAAGAGAAAGGGAGTCATAGAAGGATGCATGTGTGGCTTCTACCATTTTTTCCTACCCATTCAGCTCGACAATGAATGAGAAATGGGAATGATTATCTCTATGGTCGATCGATAAGGATTCATGTTAGAATTCAAGTTGTAGGGATATATTCCTAGGTATTTCTGAGAGGAGAGGGGAAATATTCAAGCCATAGAAGAAGATATTTTGGGATAGTGATTTGATAACAATCTCATGAAATATCCCTAATTTGACTATTTTCATTCCAATTGCTAATGCACTTTTTTTATTTCTTCTTCATTACTTTGGACTTCTTATAATTGCTCATTTCACGATAAGTTATTCCTACATTCATTGAGGTTCTCAATTCTAGTCCATGTGAAATCAAATCTACAACTTAGGTTATTCTAGTAGGGAAAATAATGTCTCTGGTGATCGAACGAAGCTGGAGTACTATGGCCTATTTAGTTTTTCACACAATAAAGTGATGTTTCTATACCCTTTTCATTTCTTAAAGGTTAGATTCGTGAGCGTAGGTTCTAAATTTGTATAGGTTCATAATTTGTGTGTGTATATTATGGAATAATCATAATGAAGGTTATTGCCACATAAGATGAAATCACTAAAGGGAAAAAAGTATATTGCATCTCAAAGTGACCCCATTGAGTCTCCTAAAATCCCATAGTAGAAAGTCCCCTGGAAAAGTCGATACAATATTTATGGGGAGAAAGAATCACTTGAATGTAAGGCTTCATGAGGGTTGAGATCAAATGGATTGAGTGGATACTATGATGGTACGATACGGTGTCTAGCTAAATGATAGCTCCAGTAAAAATTTATGCCCTAACTGGATGAAGTGGTTCTATGCCATGAGATGATCATGGAAGGCTATTTATTTAACCATGCATTTATTTTATTTCCATTTCCTGAACATATTTAATCAACTATAAGTCCTACTAAATTAATATTGATATTTATAATTAATACTTATATTAAATTATAATTAATACAATGATATGAGGAGTGTCATCCAATGCTTCAAACTCTATTACGCTATTCTACAATGCGTATCATGTTTTTCTTGTTTATTATTTAATATTTGAAGATATTTGTGGCTTTAACTCCTTTCCCATAGGATTTTTAACAACATGAGTAGAATATTGCATATTTCCTATAGTTATGGATTCAATATTTATAAGGTGACCATTCTCTTGTGGAAATTGAACCCAAGAGATAGAACAATAACACTCACGAAATTGCTAATCAAACATGCAAAATTCACACCAAAGGAAACTGAAATTGGAGCATAACACTAATCTGTATTGAGTAAGTGTAAAATATCCAACCTTATGGAGTAATAGAATTCTCAAATATATAATTACATGAGATTTTTGAATCCATAAGGATGCTATTTGAAATAGTCAAAAAGCAGGCCTACCAAAACTAGTCAAATCCCTCATAGGTGCATAAAGCAGTTTCCAAATCTATGAAGATGATCACGGATTTGCTAAGTCAAGTGGGAAAGCTAAATAGGGATGGAAATACAACTCATACATGCTTTTAATTGGATAAAAAGAGGGAGGATGATGTGGGGAAAAAAAAGGCAGTTACACCTAGACTAGCTTTTCCTTTTTCCTTTAAAACAACTATTAAGTAAGGCAGCTTTCAGAAAAAGAAGATATGCACTTTAAGGAACCAGAAATAAAGCAGACTTGCTAAAATTTATTTCCAGGATTTTTCCCAAGAACTCCATGACTCAATTTTAGCATGTGTTGACTTGTAGGACATGTGGAAAGAAACAAGCATAGAATGAAATCTAGGAATCTAGGTAATAAGATAAAAAAATGATTAATTAATGTCAAATGTAGGTAACTATGGGTTGATTATTCTAAAACCCCCCCTTAAGCTTGAATTTATGAGTAAATATCAGAAAAATATAGGGCATAGCAACAAGGCTTAGTCACCCTTTACATACTTCTTGTCCATTCAACCAAGGAAAGAGGCAAAAACCCAGTGGAAAAATCCTCCCTTAAACATGGACATGAAACAAAATTTAGAAATGTTGTCATTAATCATGCTTCATAGCATGATCAACAACCCCGGAGAGTGATTTGATATTTATGAAGGTCTTCTCACAAAAAACTTTGGTGAAGATGTCTACTACTTGTTCTAAAGATGCACAGAAGAGTAGAACAATGGTACCATCATGAACAAGCTATCTGATGTAGTACAGATGGATTTCAATGTGCTTGGTTTGCTCTCTCCGAACTGGATCATTTGCATATTCTAATGGTGCTCTTATTATCACAGTAGATAATAGTTGAAAACTCTGATTCGAAGCCACATTCTCCAAGTATCCCCTGCAACCACAAACATTGAGTTGTTGCATTTACAAATCCTCTATACTCTGCTTCTATAGATGAGAGTGCTATGGCACTCTACTTCTTGCTTGACCAGCTGATTGGCCCTTCTACAAGCATGAACACATATCCTGATGTATACTTTTGATCTATGTTATCACCTACCCAATCACTGTCAGTAAACCAAATCAAATCAAGATCAGATTTTTCTTTGTAGAAGATCCCATGAGTTCGTGTTCCTTGAACAAAGTTTAGGATCCTCTTGTATACTCTCCATTGGATCTCATGAGGCTGATCCATGTATCTCAAAGCCACACTAACTGCATAATATAAATTATGTCAAGTGTGTGTAAGATAAAGCAAACACCCAAACAACCGCCTATACAGTGTATTATTTACCATAGGAGAAGAACCTTCTTCTTCAAGCTTAACTCCTGAAAGGAATGGAGTCTTGCTTGGATTGCAATATTTCATGTTGAACTTGATGAGAAAATATGACTCATACTTGTACTGATGTACTTTCATTCCATGTTGGGATTGAAAAATTTTGAGACCCGAGAATTGGCTCAACAATCCCAATTCTGTCATAGAAAATGCATGGTTCATTGCATACTTCAAGGAGGAAATCTCTTTATTTTAATTTCCTGTAATCAGTATGTCATCCACATACAAAACAAAAATAATCAAAGAACCATGAATCAGCTTCAAATATACATTATAATCTTACTTGCATCAAACAAAACTCAGTGACAACAGAAAGCCATCAATCTTGGCATACCAAGCCCTGGGGGCTTTTTTGAGCCCATACAATGATTTCTTTAACCTGCACACTAAAGATGGATTAGAAACAAACCCTTTAGGTTTCTGCATGTAAATATATTCAGTGAGATCTCCATTTAGGAAAGCACACTTCACATCCATGTGATGTACTTCCCACTGCTTCAAAGCTGCAATGGCTAGAGCTAGCCTTATGGAGCCCATCTTTTCCATTGGTGCAAAGGTTTCATTGTATCCAATAACATGTACTTGTGAGTAGCCCTTGGATACCAATATTGCCTTATATTTCAAAGGTGAACCATCAGCAGCAAACTTAGTCTTGAAGACCCACTTACATTGAACTAGCTTCCTCCCTAGGGGTAGATCAACCAGTTCCCAAGTGTTATTCTTCTAGAGAAAGTTGAATTATTATTCCATGGATGTTTGCCATCTTGGATCATGTGCTGCATCTTCATATGTCTATGGATCTGATTCAACCATCAGATAGCACTTCTCAGCAAATAGAGGATCTTTCATACAAAGGGCACTCTCAAATTGAGATCTAGTCCTCCTAGTGTCATTAGGATTTCCAGCTAGTTCCCCAGTTGCATGAATGATCTTTGTTTCCCATTTTGGTCTTGTAGGATTGTTAGGATATACAATAAAATCATCATTATCAGACATATCAGAATCAATGAACTCATTAGTCTGTTCACTTACAATCAATGGTTCTAGTGATGAAGAGGACTCTCCAACTTCAACTTCTTCTAAAGGCTCTTCTTCAAACTGAACACTTATTTTAATGAAAGATTTGTTAGTGCTCAATATTATCAGCTTGTACCATTTTGAATCTTCATAATACCCAAAAATAGGAACTCTTGGATTTGGGGTTGCAAATCCTTCCTCTTTTCAGTTGGAATTCTAGCCCAAGCCTTTGAGCCAAAAATCATGAAATGGGTCACATCTGGCTTGTGCCCACTCCAATCTTCGAAAGGAGTAATACCATCAAGTTTATTATGAGGCACCTTGTTCTATATGTAGGATGCACATTTTATAGCCTCGACCCAAAACTTTGGTGGCAAATTCTTAGCCTCCATCATGCAGGTTGCCATCTCTTTCAGTGATCTGTTCTTTCTCTCATCAATACCATTTTGTTGTGGTGTGTAAGGGATCGAATGTTGCATCTGGATACCTTCATCTTTGCAATAGTGAATGAACTCAGACTTGACATACTCACCACCATTGTCAGATTTGGGGATCTTGAGTTTCCTCCTAGACTGGTTTTCAACCAAGGCTCTAAAGACTTTGAAGAGGTCAAAAACTTCAGACTTATGCTTTAGGAAGTGAACCCAACAATACCTGGAAAATTCATCTATGAAGGTGAGTGCATATTTGTCTTGAATCATGGACCTATGAGGGAATGGACCAGCAATGTCACTGTGGATCAACTCAAGAGGTGCAGAGGTTCTCTCATGATTAGCTCTTGCATACTTGTGCTCTGGGTGTTTTCCTAGGATACAACCTTGACAGACTCCCTTAGAAAACTTGATCTTTGGTAACCCTATGACCATATATTTTTCACTCAAATCAGAAAGATACTTGTAGTTAATATGGACAAATATTTCATGCCAAATCTTTCTTGCTTCATTAGCATGAATCAGAAGAGCAGAGGGGTTTGAGTAGGGTAGAAAATGGGAAAACTTGTATACCTTCTAAGTGTGATCAACAACACCTTTTGCTATGACTTTACCATTCAAAATCTCAGTGATTTCAACATCATCAGGGGAGAAGATATGAGTCATATGATACACTAACAAGATATTAAAGGCAAGACCTAGAACATACAACACATTATTGAAATTACCATGGTCAAGATAAATGCTACCCTTCCCCAAACTGTCACTGAGAGAGTCATCTCCCAAAACTATTGGTGAAACTTTCAACATGTCAAGAGAGGAGAATGTCTCCTTTCTCGAAACCATATGTCTAGAAGCTCTAAACTCTATGATGAAGCTAGGTGAGATTGATGTGCCAGCAACCAAGGCATGTACTCTCTCTCTGTCTTTTGAATTTGATCCTCCTTCCCTCTTCTTTGAGCAATCAAGAAGGGAGATGTTATTCTTCTCCAAGAGTTGGGTCAACATGTCAATTTTCTTCTTCATACAAGAGCTCTCAAGATGATATACCTTACTGTAGTATGCGCACTTGCTCATTTCTCCTTTATTCTTCTTCTTCTAGGAGTTCTTCTTGGAGCCTTGGGGATCCTCTTGAGACTTTGACTTGTCTCTCTTTTGCTCAAGTGTCTTTTTAGATTTTTTCTTGATTTTTGAATCCACCCTTGAGTCTCCATCAACCAAAGCTTGGTCTTTGGGAGGTTGATGGTGCCCATCATCACCAACTTATCTTGCTCCTGTGTGAGGGATTCCATGAACTCTGCAATATTAGGCATCTTCCAGGCTTGTGCTATCAACTTAGTGGCATGGAAGGTTGAAACAAAAACTAAATAGTCAGGACCAAGCTTAGAGAGTATGGCCAAAAATATTTTCTCTTCCTTCTTTTAAATCCCACACTGTTTTAGATGTAAAACAAGGGCCTTAAACTTGGAAAAGTAGAGTTGCAATGATTCGAAGCTACTAGGACTCAAGGATATCATCTCATTCTCGATTTGATGTCCTCTCATCTCATCTATCTTTCCAAAAATCTCTATAAGATTCTCCCACAATTCATTAGGTGATGTCAATCCATTAAGATGGAAGAGGAGGTCTCTTGAAATGCTAAGACACAAAAGACCATAGGACTCATCCCTCTTGTTGTGCCATTTAATTTTCTCTGCAGCTGCATTGGGCTCTACCTCAATTTCCATGGTCACCCTGTAGAGATATTTCTCTCTCAACAATATCTCCATCTCATATTTCCACTCAAATAAATTGAATGGAGTAAAGATGATCTTCTGAGATTGGTCCATGGCTCAGTAACTGTGCCCTCCAGTCAGCAGAATGTGCTCCCAGTCAAGATGTTGAACCTGCAATAGAAATATGGAAGGAGATAAATCGATCTACAAAGCCTCTGATACCATGTGGAAATTGAACCCAAGAGATAGAACAATAACACTCACAAAATTGCTAATCAAACATGCAAAATTCACACCAAAGGAGACTGAAATTGGAGCATAACAATAATCTATATTGAGTAACTGTAAAATAGCCAAACTTGTGAAGTAATAGGCTACTCAAATATATATTTACATGATATTTTTGAATGTAGAAGGATGCTATTCAAAATATTCAAAAATCAGGCTTACCAAAACTAGTCAAATCCCCCATAGGTGCATAAACTAGTTTCCAAATCTATGAAGATGGTCACGAATTTTCTAAGTCAAGTGGGAAATATAAATAGGGATGGAAAGAAAAATCATACATGCTTTTAATTGGAGAAAAAGAGGGAGGATGATGTGGGCAAAAAACAAGGCAATTACACCTAGACTAGCGTTTCCTTTTTCCTTTAAAACAATTGTAAAGCAAGGCAGCTTTCAGAAAACGCAAATATGCACTTTAAGGAACCAGGAATAAATAATACTTGCTAAAATTGGTTTCTAGTATGTTTCCCAAGAGCTCCATGACTCAGTTTTAGCATGTGTTGACTTCTAGGACATGTGGAAGGAAACTAGCATAGAATGGAATCTAGGTAATAAGACAAAAAAGATTAATTAATGTCAAATGTAGGTAACTATAGGTTTATTATTATAACATATCTAGTCCATTTTTTAACACTACTAAATTACATATGGTTTGATCCATCTAGGAAGAGCTTCAAGTGTAAACACGGCCACAATATGTTTCTCTTCAAGGTAATTATTATGGATTATGCCACCTTTTATTCAAATGTTTTAATCTATGTGCACTGAAAAGTTTATAGATGTTGACATGACCTAGATATGTTGACAAAGTACTTGATTCTTAGATTCCAAGTTTGACAAATTTTCTTTATTCCTTTGTAAAGAATATTGAATTTTACCTATCTTTGATTTATGTCTTCTAATATTCTAAACCTTTCTTTACTCTCTCTTAGTGCTTGGGAATATTTTCCCTCAAGATGAACAGTTCCATTTCATAGAGACTACTAAATCCTTTTCATTTGTGAGCTTCTCAACCTCACCAATTTCCACAATACGTATCTCCTTAATAATAGCATGTTCATGTTAAACAACTATATTTTCCACT